>PVJC01002718.1:0-78565 GCA_004026665.1 Murina feae | reverse complement strand
GTGCACCGGGCCCCTAGTTTCAATATAACAAGCTCGTCATATTAGTAAGAGGTTTTGTGAGGATATTTTGGGCATAAGAGCACAAAATGCAAAGATTTTAAAAATCAAGAAAACTAATTTTTAAAACTATCTTTAGAGGAGAAATTTCATATACATTAAATTCTATTTAGAACTAAAAATATGACACATTTTGATTAAAATTAGTTTTTAATGTTGTTTTTTTTTTTCAGGGAAGGAGAGAGTTCCATTTCCTTAGGTTGGGAATATCTAATTCTTTTTTTTTTTTTTTTTTTTGCAAAAGTGAGGAAAATTAAGCTCTTGACTTTTGAGATCCCTCACTCCAAATTTTATAAAATGATGGATCACCCAGCAATCCATTTCTCTCAAAAGATATAATTAAAATTGTCCTATCCTTCATTACTTTAGATAATCATGATTTATTTGAATATGTTGTGAACATACAGTGATTTACTCTTATTCATCATAATGATTTGTAAGGCAAGCCTAAATATATATATATATATATTCTAGTGTAGCATATTCAAATGTTGCTTTCAATGTCAATTATATACATATTGTTTATAAAAAAGTGAATAGTCTTGGCAATTATTTCTATAGGCTACCAACTTGGGAAGGTTGCACACTTTTTCATGAGGGGAGTATCAAAGTTCAGATAAAGTTATTACAGAAATGAAGAAGAAAACAATAGGTTATGTTATGTAAAATTCACAGGAGAAATGCTTGAGGAACATCATACCCCATCATAATGTATGCATGAATGATGTCCATCTGTGTGGGAACTCTGCCAGAGGTTCTAAAATGAAGGGATATAGCTCTGTCTTCTTTGGCTCCCTAGAATTGCTGCTTCTCCAGAGAAATATATCACTTTCCAAAGTCTAGAGCCAGATTTCAGGAGAGTGTGATTTAAGCTGGAATAAGTCCATGATGGATTCATGTAAGAAAAGCATTTTAAATACATCTTAAGGAATATGATAAAGACTGGGGCATTTTGCATTGATTGTATGCAAGTGTAGAGCAGGTAAGCAATTTTTAGGCAGGAGAACAACTTAAACAAAAATTAGGAAAACATGGGACATATACAAGGAATAGAGGGTAGTATAATGACAAAGTAAGTTTAAAAAAGTATGCTCTAATTATATTGCCAAACTAGGCATTTGCATTTCATTCATAAGCAGGGAAAAGTCATTGAGATTTTTTTTTTTGACATGGCCAGAAGTATACCATAAAATGTTTGATTTGACACTAAGGTAGATTGGAGAGGGACAATATTATAAGCAGTAAGGACAGTTAGAAAGTTACTCTAGGTAAGAGGTAATAAATATTTTATATTTTAAGTTTTTATTAGTTAAAAAGTGGAATGGGCAAAATAAATGAGAAAAGTATCACAAGTTAAATTTTCCAAGAATGATGTGTTTGTGAATTAGAAAGTTCTTTTTCTATAAAAGGCTGGAAAAGTCAGATCACCTTCCATCTCCATATACTTGAGTCTAATTATATGGATCAGGAGTTATGTCTCATAATAGGTAAAATGGAAGGCTCCTTACAATAAGAGTGAGTTTTCTAAGACTTTTACAAGAGAAATGTTAGATATCAAGGTCTAAGTCCTTAACATTGAGAAGCAAAATCAATGTAAGACCATATAAATGCAAATATACTCCTACTAAACCGTATTGCTATATCCTATATACCTACATTCCTGTGTGTGTGTATGTGTGTGTTGTTCATGTATATCTACTTCCTATCTCCCTATGGCTTTGGGTATATAAAAAAACATAGGTCTTACGTTTTAGATGGGAGAATTTTATTAAACCACTTTGTTTGAAATAACTACATGATAAACCTCCTTGGGTATACAGAAATGGTCTCAAAATCACTTATCCATAAAAAGTGCATATCTAATCTAATAAAAGAGTAATATGGAAATTGACCCTCACTCCATTACACCGACAAGCCATGCCCACCAACCAATAAGGAGCAAATATACAAATTAACTCAGCTAAGATGGTGGTGGCCATGGAGCTGGAGTTGCCCTGGGCAATGGAGGAAGCCAGGGCCCTGTGGGCCCTGAGCTCTACTCAAGGCTACAAAGTTTCAATTATAGAAGATAAACCCCAGATATCTGGTGGGCTGGGACCTTGGGTTGCCAGAGGCAACCCAGGCTTCGAGCAGGGGACCGAGGCAACAAAGTTTCAATTATAGAACTTAAATAAATCCCAGATAGCTACCTCCAGCCAGGCACCCCAGTAGGAACTCAAACCCTGAAAGGGTTGTGGGCAGCCTGAAATGGTCCTCAGCCCCTCACCCAGGCTGGCCAGGCATCCCAGTAGGGACCTGAACCCTGAAGGGGCTGTGGGCAGCCTGAAACAGCCACCAGCCACTCACCTAGGCTGGCCAGGCACACCAGCAGATGGACATTCCCCAAGGGGTCACAGACTGAGAGAAGGCACAGGCCAGGCTGAGGGACATCCAGAGTGCACAAATTTTTGTGCACAGAGGCAATTTGATGTTTCTGTTCCTTCTTTCCCATCAATAGCATTCATTGAATAGCACCAGCACAAACATCTATCCCACAAATTATTTATTTTACAATCATGACTGTGACCTTCAAAACATTTTAGAAGTGTTCTTTTGGCTTCTGTTTATATATTAAACAAAATACATGAATATTAAGCACAGGATGAATAACACTATTCCATTACAGTGCTGGAATAAAATAAGCCTGTGTTCCAAGGATTTGATTGTATGAGTTACTGTTGGATCTCTGTATATTAGTCACTGCTGTCCTTCTTAAAGAGCTTTTGAAGTAGTGGAGATTAGGCATGTATGTAAATCACTGTGATGTAAGGCAGGACACACTAATGTGAGTAGGTCATATGATTAGAAGTGCTAATAAATGCTATAATATTTCAAAGATGGAAGATATCAACTCCAGCTGGGCTTATCAAACAAGGGTCCTTAGAAAAAGTAATAGTTGACCTGGGCATCAATACCTAGTGGAATTGACAAAGTTAAACATTAGAAGATTGGAAACTACAGGATGAGAGAATAACAAGGAAAAGTCACTAAGATGAAAAGAATCTGGAATCTTGAAGATGTTAGCCCTACTTGTGCTTTATTCCACTCATTCACAGCTTTAGATTTTGAATAATTACTTTGGGCCCCAACTACACCTGGTGCCACATAGCACAATTCAATTTTGACCGCCTTGATTACCAACAACACTTCCTGATTCTGGTGTGCATCCTTGGAGTGCCTCATCAGCTCAATGCTCCCTTCAGGTCCCTCCATCTTTGATCTTCACTCCAGTTTCTGCTGTCTTGCAATCTTAGAATACTTATCCCTGAACTACTTCCCCTTCTGCTCATTGTCCTAATGCCCTATGGTGACCTCACAGACATGATGGAATAACATATGTTATGTTCCATGGGTACTAAATTGATTCATATGTTAGGAGAAAATTTGTGTGGTGGGAAACAAGATTAAAAAGTTCCTAAAAAACAGAAGATGACACTAAGTCCTATAGATTTCATTCAACAGGATGGTATGGGGATTTTTTGCTCTTTCCTACTATATTTTATTTATTTTTCCTTTAAATTGAGTAATTTAAAAATCATATATTTATCCTAAGCAATACTAACCACATAATCTTTCTTTGAAGTAATTATTAAATTTTATGCCCATTATTATAGATACACACTTACTAAAAATAATTGTTTTCTCAATTTTTACCCAATGTTATGTATGTCATTCTTTGGTAAGTACTATTATAATTAACTAGAGGCCTGGTGCATGAAAATTCATGCACTAGAGGTGGGGGGTTCCTCAACCCAACCCAGCCTGACCCCTCTCACAGTCCGGGAGTCCTCAGAGGTGGATGGTGACTCAGCAATCAGGGGAAGGTGACATCCCGTCACACCTGTGCTGCTATCACTGCCAGCAGCACAAGCCTCGGCTGGCCCTGGTTACGTGAACCTTTGGCCAGCCCTGAGTGGCTGGGCAGCTGCCATTTGAGGCTTGCCTGTGCTTTGGGCCAGCCTTGCCACATGCCTGCTGCCCTGGTGGTGCTGAGGGGCCTGGGTGCCCCCATCCTGTGGCTGTGGGCACTGCCATCTTTGAGGGTGGGGCAGTTAATTAGCATATTCCCTCCTTACTGGCTGTGGGTGCTGCCATCTTTGAGGGTGGAGCAGTCAATTAGCATATTCCCTCCTTATTGGCTATGGGCACCACCATCTTTGTGACAGTGTAAGGGTCAATTAGCATATTCCCTCTTTATTAAATAGGATGAGAAACTATTAAACTTTTAGCAAAAAAAAATTTAGCAGGATTAACCTTAAGATATACAAGATGATTTCAGGTAGGAATACAAAAGATTAAGGTAAATATATGAGCTACATAATACCTATTTTAGAGTGTTCACTGAAAGAATAAAAAGAAGGCAATAATGCAAGACATGTGATAGGAAATCAATAAGTCTTACTGATAATTAGAAGTCCTTGGCAAGTTTAAAGGTTTAAAATAATGCCAAACTTTGAGTCTTGGTGCCTGGAGAAATGATGATATAATAATAAAAACAGGCTTGTTGGGAGAAAGCACTGGTTTGTAAAAAAAGATGAGTAGTTTAGTTTTAGAGTTATTAAACCTAGGGATGGTAGAAAGGATATGGGAAGTCAAGGACTAGCGTTCCTGGCTGATGTTGGCCTAGAGATGATGGCTGTCACCATAGGAATAGCCGAGGCTCTAAAAGACAATATGCAGAAAGAAAACAGCAGACTATTGAAGAGGAAACCCTGAAGGGTTGTTTATATTTATTGGATGGAAGAAAAAACTGGAAGTAGCAATGGGAACAGAGAAGCAATGATCAGTCATGTAAAGAAAGACTCAATCTGCACACTGAAGAAGAATGTCATCTAAAAATGTAATAGTGGCTAAAAATAAAATACCTTATATTTTGCAAGGATTTGACAGTGTTCAGAATACTTTTCAACAAATTGTGCATTAGCATGGGAAGGAAAGAGATCTGATCAGAATGTAAAGACTGGATGTAAAACAGGATCTAGACAAGTTGGTAACAGGCAGTTGATGATAAAAATATCTGGGAACAAGAAAGAGCTTGGCTTCAGTTGGAGAGGACATAAGGGAATGGAAATATTATCAGGGTAGGACACTGTATTCAGTGACCATTGTTAACATACAAGATTGAGGCTGGTCAAGGAAACAAGGCTGAATTCCTTTTCTTAAAACTGAGAAACAAGGCTGATGAACAGCAAGCTTGACTTCATACTGATGCATGTGGGATGCTGAACTAGCGCTGCCCCCACCATGAGTTTTCCCCAGAACCTGGAATGGCGTTTAGAAGATAGGGAAGAAGCGCGTGTCTTCCATAGGTAAAAGGATTCTGCTTAAGCTGGAGACCCAATGTAGAGATTCATTGTTTTATTTTATCTCAATAGCAGCTTGAGGTACACAGTTAGTGTCAGAGCCAGAAACAGAAACTGCAGTTTTCAACTCCTTCTACGGTGTTCATATGAGCCCTGTGAGGTCAAGGAAAATACGGACGCTGTTCATTAATGGTGGCAATTCCTGTTGGGGACCTCAGGGAGAGCAGATTCATAGGAATTGAGGTAGGAAACTGCACAGAAGTTCAGAGAAGTGAGGTGTGAGAGCTCCCCTCCCCCTATGAGTTGAGTAAATATGTGAATCCATTAATGAATCATGAATAAGGATTTCCAAGATGTTCTTGAAACCCACATGAAAGTGTGGTTTTTGTTTCCTTTGTAACTTCAGCACTGCTACTTAAAGCTTAAAATCACACTAATAGAATTATTTCCATATGAAACACTAACTTGAATATTCCCTCCCCTTCTAGAGGTACATGGCCTTGGTTGGCCAAGTCACAGCACTTTGGGAGGTAGAATAGCACCTGCTCCATGATTACTGTCCTATTACTAGTTTCAGTACATATTTTATTAAGGAAGTGCCCACTAGGTAAACTGAAAAGCTAAACTTTATTTCTCTGGACTTTGGACATGTTCAGTGAAAGTTCTTTTCCTTCCAGGAAGAGTGCTGCCTTCCAACCTCTGGCACCAGAGCTGTGCCCTCCCTCATCTTTTGTCTTCTGCTGCCTTGAGTTAGTTACAGAAAAAAAAAGTGGGAAGAAGATGGGCTTCCCCTTTGCTGTCTCTCACCTAGTCTCCTGTAAGGTGATGTAATAAAGTAGCATACGTTGGACTGTTTTTTGAACAAGCCAGGTAATAAAAAGGTCCTCAAACCCTCAAAAACCCAGCTTGTTCTCAGTGAGCTTGGAGCCCATCTGCAGAGCCCAGGTTAGATGCTCTGCTCCTAGAGCACCAGCACCCCTACCCTTGATCCTTCCAGGAGAAGTGCGATCCCAAACCACTGTGCTAACTTAGTGCTCTCTCTCCTGGTTTTCACTTGTGTCCTGCAACTCTGAAAACCTGCCCGTGGCAAGAGGAACTGGTGTAAAAGGTACAATCTCCTGAACACTTCTAATTCTTGATTCTCTCAGTACCCACCAACTGGGCGTAGGACAGGAAACAGAAATGAGCTCACGTATGTTTTCCAATTTGACTGGAACCAAAAAATGACAAAAGCTTATGAAATACTGATCTTGTTCTTCTGGTTGTATGGAAACTAGACTATTATTGGCACGACTTAAAATATAGTAAATTTTGGCCGTCAGTTGAATACATACAGCAACAAGACTTTAGAGTACCAAAGCCATGCTAAATTTATTTCTTTTAATTGTGTTCCCTATTCTCCTTTTATGAGTATTTCCATATAAAATGGTGCATAATATTTAATGAATATAGCCCTATAAGATCTTCTGGATTTAGTTCTACATATGCACATGAATTGAGTTCAATAAAATTATTTTATTAGGCAAAGGAATGCACCCACAGATGCTTTCCTACTTTCTTGAAGTTTAATTTAAAAAACAACACAACAACACACACACAGAATCTACTCTTAGAACAGAGAAATTAATGTTGCCTATCTCACAAGCAACGTCTACTCGCCAAATTTACAGCTGAAAACACAGCTCCAATCAATTGTTTCATGTCTTAACATCATGTGTTTCATCCCTATCTCATTCTTTTGTTAATTAAATAAGATTTGTTATTTTCTGGCTCACAATTCAAAGCACTCACAGAATTTCGCTAGTTCAAAATTCAAAGGCTTTGTACTATTTTTATATTGAAAAAGAATCAATTTAGTTGAGTAAGAGATTATGTGCAGAGAGTCATAGTCTAATCAGAGACCTGAGGGCTTTGAAATATTAAGTTACATTTCTGTTTCAAGTCATCCTTCTTTTCAGTGTTCCCTTCCCCTCTGCCACCTGCACTGAACTATGGTCAGAATAGAGAATGCCTTTTATAAATGGTTTAAATGCCAGGCAGTGATCATGGAGAGAAAAAAAAGATTGATAAAACAACATTTATGTAGATGGATTCAATAACAAGTAAAAATCCATGAATTATTTTTAATAATACACATTCAATTATAATTCACCTCGGCCATTACATGACAACTGCAACAGGTGCACCTGTTGTGTTAATAGACAACATATATGACCTCTTTCACTGCTTTGTTCAAACAATACCACGAGGTCATGTGTCAAAGCTTGATTTCAAATACCTTAATTCTCTTCATTCACTTAGCGATACAGGCTACCTAACCTTGTCTGACGTTCATTTTTTGTCTAGGAACTTTTGCCTGAATTTACATTTTTTATTTATCTCACCCATTATAGGCCCATGGTCAGTGCTATGATACAACCTGATTTTTGAAATAGAATATCTACTGAATATATAGAAGTAAAATAGAGATAAATACTCCTTGAAACCAGAAGACACAGTCCTTTAAATATTTGTGTGTGTGTGTGTCGGGTGGGGGGGGGGAGAGACGCGGGGGGGGAGGGGGTGGAAGGGACCATTTGCTCTATCATTTGCATTTAGCTAAGAGCATTTTGCTACAATGCCTGAAAGTATCTTGGGTGAAATGAGCAGGATATTTTCAGAAACTGGTGTTATAAAACTGTCAATAAAATAATTTCTTCACTAGCTGGTTTTAAAAACAACAGCAATACACACACAGAATCTACTCTAGGAACAGAGTAATTAATGTTGCCTGTTAATATTAATTAACATGAGCACATGAGTTAATGTGTAGTACAGAGAGGTATAGGCATCTTGCTTCATCTGAGAAGAGGTAGGTGAGCTTAGAGGTAGGGGCTCACATATCCTGGCAAGCTGGATCGGACCTTCGCACCAAGTGAATTACTGGCATTAGGGACATCTCTAAGTGGGTCTAATGCAGAGAAGTTGACAGCTGGTGAATTCTTTGTCCATTTCTTTGACTCTCTGCAAGCTCACTACTAGGTCTAACATCCTTCCTCTGTCCTGCTTTTGTTTGTTTGTTTATTTATGGAGGAGGAATGAAAGGCAATCCTTTTTGTAGCCTGAGAGCAGTGGGGAATGAAGACTTTATTGGAACACAGCCATGCCCATTTGTTTACATAGTGTCTATAGCTAATTTTATACTACAATGTTGGGACTGAGTATTTCCAAGATAAATCAATCATATGGCCCACAGATCCTTACAGGAAAAGAGCAACATGCCCTGCTCATCAGGGTTTGGACAAGAAGACACAGAGCTCAATTATTTTTTCCCTCGACTTTAAAGAATTATGTCATGTCTTCTCTTAAATGGAGGATGCCATTCCCAGGCCAGAAATGAACTCAATTTTTAAAAAAATAATTAGTAAATAATGCATGTAGTTCTTGGTCATATTTGCATTCCCTATTTGTTATACTTACATATTTTGTGCTTGTAACTAAATTAATTTTGTTTAATTAATGAGAAAGTATTCATTATATTAGTAGAAGTACCAGAATAGTCTTCCTACTCAACTGGCTAACAGCAAATTGAATACAAGTCATTCTTTTATCAGGAGCTTTCACAGGAAAACTCATATTTCCACTTCCTGTTAAAATTCAAAACAGAAGCCCTACCCAGTTTGGCTCCATGGATAGAGCATCGCCCTGTAGAATGACGGGTCCCAGGTTCAATTCCAGTCAAGGGCACATGCCCAGGTGGCAGGCTGGATCTCCAGTGGGGAGGTCATACAGGAGGCAGCCAATCAATGGTTCTCTCTCATCCTTGATGTTTCTATCTCTCTCTCTCTCTTCCTTCCTCTCTGAAATCAATAAAAATATATTTTAAAAAATTCAGAACAGAAGACAACCTAGGCCTGAGTTTCAACTGACTACAACTGATTGGCACTGAGTAGATATTGCCCCCCTCGAGCTAGGCCTGTGCCCTCCAGCATGCCCTCATCATCAACAGCTATTTCCTCATAGGCAAATGCACTTTTCACTCTGGCCCATGTCACTACTGCTGTGGGCATCTAAGTGTGGGATGAACTCGGCTCACTTGCTGAAAATGTACAGAGCCTCACGTGTCAGGGCTACTGCTCTAAATAGATACTTCAGAGCACTCCTAGTCCTTGTATCTAATACCCTTTAGGGAAGCCAAATGTTGTCCTTATTCTAATACTAATAAGCTTGTTGAGTAGCTTCTAATCAAACCAAAGCAATTATGAAGATGATGCTTAACAAAACCAGACTCTGGTTGTAAAAGTCTTTTGTTTTAATGAGCCAGAGAAGAAATAGGAACCATTAATGCAAAACCAGCAAAGATGTGTTTTATCAGCAGACAGAGTAGAAAATGGGAAACTATGAACATGAGTATTTACGGCTGCAAAGGTTTTAGAAAGCCTAGAAAGACTAAGTGAGCCAATGTGGTGCCTGAGGGACCCGGCGACAAGTGCTCCCGTTGTTTCTCTGGGGAAGGAAGATATTATCCGGGGAATCTGTAGACTTTTTCTGATCCTGGCTCAGTGGGGAACAGCTCTGCGGTCTCCAAAGGGGCACTGACTGCTTCACTTGTTGGCCTTTTGTGATTCCTCCCACTTTTGCCAGCTCATCCATGTGAGTATTGTTGCTCTTCCATTGGCTTGGCTTAAGCAGAAGAGTGCGTGGGGGAGGCAAGAGGGGTGGGACTGAACTCTCTTGTCTGCTTGGGGGAGATGAGCCTTGCAAACTGACAAGGGCAGGCAAGAGGATTAGAGGCAGGAAGAGCTATGGGGACATCAAGGAGGAAAAAACAAACAAAAAAGCAACTGAGAAGGTTTCTGACTAGTTTTTATAATCAATATCCATGTTCTTTAACTGACAAACTCTAACTCTCTCTCCCTCTCTCTCCCCCTTCCTCCCTCTTCCCTTCTCTCCCTCTATTTCTTCGTCCCTGTCATTCTTTGTAATACACACAAACACACTTTTCTTAGAGCAGAAAAGAACTAAATATTAAATAGAGAAAACCCAGCCCTCCATGATAAGATGTTAAATGTTCAGTACTTAAAATCAAGACAGAAAAAAAGGAATACTCAGGATACGTATTTTTATTAATATTTTGTCAGATTTTCAGGTTAAAAATTTCCTCTTGTTCATTAAGTAATGTTAAAATATCATCATAATGCCAGAATGCAGATTGTTCTTCCAATATGGAGGAACCGATCCCATAATTCTCAAAGGGTAGGAATTTGTCCCTTTTTTGTAACAATACTTATTTCTCTGATCCTACTACATGTATATTCCCACTACATGTATACTCCCACCTGTACATAGAACTAAGTTTTTTGAAGCCCCTTGTGCTATTTTATAATTACACTATAAAATCATGTATATTTCAGGCTGCATCACACATCTTAGAATAATAAAAGAAATGCTATGTGATGAAATCTATTTTACGAAATGTTATGAATTTTTATTAGATCTAGAAAATACATGAAAAGTTGTTCATATTCCACTTCCATATTTGTCCTCAAAAATGTTTCATAAGACCTAAGACAGAGAAGCCAAATAGCTGAGGGAACTGCAATGGGCCCAACCATTCCCTTGACTATTCCAATATTTGAAATTGATCCACAGAGGAGAAGCTAGCAGAAGTAACTTCCATTAAAAATAAAATAGAATATCAAGTGACTGTGGCATTATGAATGAAAATGTTTCCAGAAAAAGGAATTCTAAATGTTCTCTGAATGGAGCTGTGAGATTGGATAAGGACATTAACAAGATGTGTCTTGTTAACTACCTTGGTAAGAACAGTGGAATCATGGGAGAATGAAAGTATTGAAATGGATAAAGAGGAGAAATAGATGTGAAGAAGTAGAAATATCGCCCTAACCGGTTTGCCTCAGTGGATAGAGTGTCGGCCTGCAGACTGAAAGGTCGCAGGTTCGATTCCGGTCAAGAGCATGTACCTTGGTTGCAGGCACCTCCCCAGTGAGAGGTGTGCAGGAGGCAGCTGATCAATGTTTCTCTCTCATCAATGTTTCTAATTCTCTATCCCTCTCCCTTCCTCTCTGTAAAAAAGTCAATAAATATATATATATATATATATATATATATATATATATATATATATATATATATATATATATTTTAAAAAGTAGAAATATCTAAGGCAAAAACTCCATCATGACATTTTGTTGTTTTGCTCTAGCTGGTTGTGCTCTAGCTGGTTTTGCTCAGTGGATAGAGCGTCTGCCTGAGGACTGAAGAGTCCCCAGATTTCATTCCATTCAAGGGCACATGCCCAGGTTGTGGGCTCAATCTCCAGGAGGAGGTGTGCAGAAGGCAGCCAATCAATGCTTCTCTCTCATCATTGATGTTTCCACCTCTCTCTCCCTCTCCCTTCCTCTTTGAAATCAATAAAAATAAATATTTTTTAAAAATACATTTTGTTGAGAAGGGGAATAGGGAAATGGAACATGAATAAGAAAAAAACAACAACAAAAGGTTAAGGAATTTTTTTAATGGGAATTACAAAAGCACTTTTGCATCCTGAAGGGAATAAACCATTAGAGAGAAATAATACGACAGAGGGTGATAATTGAACAAGAGTTCTTACGAAAGCTGGTGGAATCTAAGTCACATATTAAGGAGTAGCCTTAAATGAAAGACAAAAAACAATGTTGGAGGAAAATCAGAGAGAATGGTTATGCCAGAGTGATCCTTCTACAAATGTAATTCAGATCATATCACATGTTTGCTCAAAAACCTTCCAATGAATTCTGATCTTCCTCAAGCTAAAGTCTTTGAGGACCTACAAAGCCCTAGATGCTGTGGCTTTCTCTGAACTCCTTGATCCGATCACTTATAATACCCCTCTCTCTTAATCTGTCATACTTTCCTTCAAACACAGCAGGCATGTTCCCTCTGCATATGTCTTGCACTATTTCCTGACTAGAAAACTCTTTCCTCAGCTATGCATGTGGCAATATTTCTCAAGTCGTTCCTCAGCCGAACCTTTTCAGTTATGTTTTAAATTTAAATGTACTTTGTATTCCTTCCTTTGCATACACCTCTCATGTTTGGGATTTCTACTTAACCATGCCTGCTTCTGTTTGTTCCATGTAACTTATTGTCTTCTGTGTACCATTCCACCCTTATTCATGGTTTTTTGTCTTATTTCCCCTCTAGAGTATGAGCTGCATGTGAGTAGATTGTCTCTTCTATTTTGTCTGATGAGCTCACAGTGTCTGAAATAAGTTAAACTCAAAAGAATACTTGTTGAATAAATTAATAAAGACTGAAATGTCTGTATAGTATTGCACATGGTGACTAGAGCTACTCAGCCTTCATTTGCATCCTCAGGTAACAGTAATAAATAAACTCAGAAGTAAATATGCACATTTCTAATTAGCGTCTGGGCCTAAATAGTTACACTGTCTGCTCTGCTCAGATCAACCTCTGTCCCTTTGTCACATTCTGTGTGCGCCACTCCCAGCTTCAGTGGGCTTTGCTACACCACTGGCACTTGAGACTCTTCTTCTGCAAACTGCCCTTGGGCTCCTGGAGCTGCTTTGCCCACATGGAGCAAAGAGCTAGAAGTATCTTTCGTTAATGCAGGTGTAGGTATACAAAAAAGCCCAGCTCTCTGCCTCAGGCCAGGACAGACTTAGAGGCATAATTTATACCACAGAGTCCCCCCATGTCATCAGGCTCTTATATAACAGGACTTTGCCTGATTCTGCCCTCTTGTTAGATTCTTTCTCTTGGCAATTCTTCTATTCTTTTCTAGTTTTTCCTGGGGTCCTTTCATATAATGTCACCCCACTTACACATACAATCTTATATCAGAGGCTGCTCTAAAGCCTGACCTGAGATATTCTATCTAGGTGCCTGGCCCAAGGTAGGGCCTAGACTTTATTTCTAGGAGAATCATGATTGGGTATGGTAGAATTTATATTTTAAAAATTCTTTATCCAACACTAACTTTTAATGAAGACTCATATCAAAGGAAAGAAAATACAAACATTGCATTATGTCTATTTTACTTGGTTGACAAAGGCATAATGAATGTAATATCTGGTAAATGAATCTTTCCAATTCTTAAAAGCTTCAAGTCCCTCAGAAATGTAAGATTTTTTGACTCCTGAATCCAAAAGATTTTTCTGTATGTGTTTCTCTAATTTCTCATTCAATAGTGTTTTAACAATAAAACACACACACACACACACACACACACACACACACACCTCTTCCTGGTTTCTGTTGATGGGGAACTTTACAGTTTAATTATGGAAGTGGAAAGTTAGGAGAACACTTAGGCAAGTGATTATAAGTTTATCCTTGTGATGGTTTATCCCTAATAGGGGAATAAAATCAATATTATTGGTGACATGGCTCTCGTCTCTTCAAGTAGCTGGAGGGGAGCCTAGCCAAAGGACAAACAAAAAGGCATTTATTTTTAGGCTAAGTGGCTGACCTGGAAGAGAAATGGAAAATATATAAAGGAAATCACAGCTTCTCTAAAGTCTCTAAAGTCTTTTTTTTTTTTTTTCTTTTTTTGAGATTGGAGGGTGGGGGGCGGGGTTATTATTGCCTTTTCCTGAATAATATTCCCTGAATGATCTCCCGTTTTTAATTCTTTGAGCACCTATGAAGCTGCAATTATCCCTATGTAGGTAAGTGATATGCTGGGGTGGAGGAAATGGTATTGTGCTGCCTATTTTTAAATAAGGGCGCTTATAACATTTTTATAACTGACTTCTTCACACACACCATGTGAGGATACAGCCAGCTAGCTGTTAAATGGAGCAAATAAGAACACCTCAGCTGCATTAATGAGAATGTTTCCTCTTTTAGAAAGGGTTGCAGAATTACTTATAGCTACTTCCCCAAACCAGATCTATTTACTGTTCAGTAAGTATTACAGAAATCTGTCTACAATCAAAGTAAGAAGGCTTTTTTCTTTGTTCATGCTTCAGATGTTTCTGTTCTTCGCTGAGAGCCACAGCTTTAAAGCTCAGAATACATGAAATATT
This sequence comes from Murina feae, assembly GCA_004026665.1. Taxonomy (NCBI): domain Eukaryota; kingdom Metazoa; phylum Chordata; class Mammalia; order Chiroptera; family Vespertilionidae; genus Murina; species Murina feae. Next base: position 64,134 of record PVJC01002718.1, on the reverse strand, counting down.
TCTGTGTAACCTTCTTTGCTTAGAACTGCTTGTAGATATAATAGGCAATTGAGAAATATTTAACTAAAACGACCAAAATATTCAGCCATATATTTTAAAATCCTAACTATTAATTCCACTCATTAATCCCCATTAAAATTTTAGTGCTTTAGTTAATTCACCCAAGGCTATATTGCATTAAGCAAATGTCTAATGGTGTGCTTCTGTAACAATTCAACAATGCATATTTGTCATCTCTCTCTCTCTCTCTCTCTCTCTCTCTCTCTCTCTCTACTTATATGACCTGACAGTTTATTTAATCTCTTTATACTTGTTTCCTCAGCTCTAGCTACAATGTAATAGTACAATTTTAGGACTTAATATTGATCAAACTCTTAACTTCAATCTCTGAATTCTTTATAACAGTTCAGATTATCTCTATAAAGACGTTGGAAGCCCATGGCCAAGAGAGACTAAGAAAGAAGGAGCAGGAATAACAACTTCACATTTCCCCTGGAACTCTGAAGGGAATATTACCTTTCAGATGATGCCCCACTCATGCCCCAAGCTTTTCAGTGGTTCCTCATTTCCCATAAAGTACAAGCTTATAGCTCTATATGCAGATATTTTACTAATATTCTCTCCACTTAGCTTTCAGCCCTACTTGCCATCACTCATCTGTGCTTTTTTCAATGGATACTTTCTGTATCCTGATTTTTTCCCAACTTTACATTCACTTCCTGGCATCTTCTTTGAGCCATTTTGTTAAAAAATCACACTTATATTTCAAAATTCCAAAGATTCTCTCTTCGTAGCGGTGCAGACTTATTCCAGAATTTACACAAATCCACACTCATTTCCAGTGCCCCCTCCCTCAGCAAACACAAGTAAATTAGTTGTGGCATCTTCATCAAACTGAACTTTGTAGCAATCTTGTGCCTATATCATTGTGACTATCTGTGCCTATTTCTTTGTGCCAAAATGTGACTAAATCTTTGCAGTATAGCCATAACCGGTTTGGCTCAGTGGATAGAGCGTCGGCCTGCGGACTGAAAAGTCCCAGGTTCGATTCCGGTCAAGGGCATGTACCTTGGTTGCAGGCACCTCCCCAGTGGGAGGTGTGCAGGAGGCAGCTGGTCAGTGTTTCTCTCTCATCGATGTTTCTAACTCTCTATCCCTCTCCTTTCCTCTCTGTAAAAAATCAATAAAAATATATTTTAAAAAAAATCTTTGCAGTATAGTCATTTATATTCTTGTCTTCTCTCCTCTATTAGGTTTAAAACTCTTTGAAACAGAAATGACACTTACTCATCTCTGTTTCCGTGGAAATGCCTACCACCAGTCCCTTGTTATAAGTAAGACATAATACATATTAGGTAATCAGAATTAAATAGAGCCATTTTTTCTCTTCACTGAGCAATTCAGAGCCTAACAGTGCCCACATCTTTCCTTCACCAACAACATACCAAGTCTGTAAACTGAAAACAGTCCATCTCCTCCCCCTCCTTTCGCTTTGCTCATGTACTCAGAGTGCATCAAGAGCCTATCTGCAGTATAAATTGCCAGAAGGAGAGAAAGACTTTGATTACAGTTGTCGCCTTTTCTGTTTGTTGGTTTCCATGGGGCTTGTGTCTTTATTGAGGCATGCTCCCAGTAGTCACAACCCCAGCTAATGTTTACACTTATAATTATTCATGTCATTTGCAAATTTCCTTCATCTCTCATTAGAACACAGTAAAATGTTCATACTAAACCAGAACAACAAAAGCAATAATACATCACATACAATCTACTGAAATACTCTGATAAGAGCAGAGCAGAGAGTATTTAACTTTAAAGGGAAGAAGACAATGGAAGTTAAGACAATTCTGCCGGGTTATTTTATTGCCTTTGGTAATTTGTTGGAAGAGAATGAGTGCTGGATCTAAAGTTGATGCTGTGGAAAATGAAGTGAGAATTAATCCTGGGAGGATGTGTTGGTGCTGGAGAAAGTAGAAACCAAGAGGTAATTGACATTTCGTTTTTTTCCAGAGGGGCCTCAGATTAACTATGCCCATGGGAAAGTTGTGGAATTGATTTCAGGACCTAATAGCAAGATTGACATTACTTTAAAAAGATTTCATCCTCCTTGTTATCAGAAACTCAGGAGTTGTATGCTTCCCGACCCTCTAAAAATGACAATCCTTCAAGGGAGCAATAACTCCTGAGGTCTCTCAGCAATTTAAAGAGGTGACTTTGTTTATTTATCAATTCTAGAAATATCTAAAGAGAATCTATGGTATTTAGGGCCTGGGCACAATAAACACAGTACATAAAAGTTCCTGCTTGCTTAAACTTCTTTCTAATGATAGGAGACAGATAGGAAAGCAATAGAAATAAAATATACAATATGTTAGATAATGATGGGTACTATGCAGGAAAAAATAAGAATATATTTTATTGAGAACATGACAGGTAAGCATATATATAAAGAAGGTAAAAGAAAACATCATTTTCCTAACTAGGAGAAGAAAATCTCATGCAGAAAAAATATCAAGGATCTGAGGAGTGAATGTGATTAGTCTGTATAAAGAAAAGCAAGGAAGTCATTCTGACTGGAACAGAATGAGCAGAGAGAAAGAATAGCAGGTGATGAGGCCAGATCATAGAAGGTTTTGTAAGACATTGCTAGAACATTGGCCTTTATTTGACAGATACGGGAAGTAAAGAAATTTTTGAGTAGAGTGACACGATCTGATTTATATTTTAAAAGAATTACCATCTGCTGTGTTGAAAATAGACATAGGAGGGTAAGGGAGAAAACAATGAGACATATTATTAGAAAGTTAATGTAATAATCTAGGCAAGAGAGGCAGTGCCCTGCACCAACTTTGTGGTAATGGAAGGGGTGAGACATGGTTGGGATCCGGATTTGTTGTTGAATCTGACCAGTGTGTACAGAAAAGGATTCAAGGATGGTTTCAGATTGTTAATTTGAGCCATTAGCAGTGCTGCTGAGCAGAGCTTCCTTTCACTGGGATGAGGAACACGGGGACAGGAAAGTAAAACAGGTGTGAGGGGAAGGGATTGCTCAAAGGCCAAGTGTTTGGGGTTCGCACCGTTTAAGTTAGACTAAGGCCTGGTGACTGGAGAAGGAAATGATGGGAAATAGAACTGGACAGGTAGCCTGGGCGGCGGGGCCATGTTAGTACTGGGCAAGGTTCTTGGGTCCTTCGCAGTGTCCTAAACGCAGGGATGAATTTTCCTCAATACGTGTTCCTCGTGGGGCTTGTCTTTTAAATCAGCAAAAGCCACACTTCAAACTCAAACAGGACCTTCATGCCCCCCTGTTACAAGATGCCAGGGACTCAGTCTCCTCCACATCACCGCCCTCTGGTCTACCCTTTTCTGAAATCTGGCTGCGGATGGGAGGATGGCATCCCTGCTCTGTATTCCCTTTGGTGCTCTCAGAGGAAAGGAGAGGCATAGCACGCTTCATAGTTAATCACTGAGGGGAAGCAGCTAAGAGGCAAAAGCAGAACAAACCCCCCCAAAGAGTCAGTTAAAGAAATTTTACAAAGTTTCGAGGTATGACCTCTGCTCTTTAGCTTCAACTTCCTTCTGAGATAACTGGAAGGGAAGCTGAGCAGTTCACCTTATCTAATGTTCCCCAACTTCTGCACTGACTTGAGATGTTTGGCTATGAGGCTGCAACTCCATGAGGCATTGCTGTTTTTATTAACAGTGATAATAATATTAATTCAACTTAATAAACTGTTTTCCCAAATAACGGGGACGTATGGCAAGACCTAGAAGCCAGTGCCACCTACCACCTGGCTAATTGGAGAAGATGGATTTCAGGGTCAGAAGCCTGCAGCAGAGTGAGAATGACTGCTCAGGTAATGTGGATAGGGGCCAGATTCTACTCCCTTATTATTTCAGGCCATTGAAGACTGACGAGACTTACGGAGTGCTCCTTTAATAAATACACTGATAGCTGGTTGAAGTTTAACCACAAGTGAATAGAATTTTGAAATTCAAAACCAACAACATCTTCAAGTACGTAGAATACTATTAAGCTTGCAGCTTTCAAAAGGAATTAAATAAATGTACCAATTCAAGGCAATGAAAGGTAATAGTCTTAGGAGGACCACCATTGTTTGGGGAAAACTTGTTTACTTTTCATTCTGAGTCTGTCTCTGCTATTGAGTTAGTGTGTGACCTCATTTCAGGCCATTGCTCTCCCTCTGTCTTACCATCTTTTGAACTAGAATAATAGCTTGAATTTTCCTTTTAAGGCATGTTAGGAAGAATGGATGCTAATTATGAAGAACACTCAGTTACTGAAGCACAGCTTACGTGAATATTTTTATGAATATTTTTGAAGAAACGCTCTGAATGATAACCATTTGAATTTAGCCTTGGATGAATCTCTTAAGTTGTCTATAGTTCAGTAGCTGAATCGGAAACTGTCTTAACCACTCCAGGTAGAGCTTTTTTGTTTGTTTCCTTGTGTTGTTTTAGCTGTGGCGAATAATCATGTGATACACAGTCATCGAATAATTATAAGACGAGTAATGAGGCTCGCTGAAAGAAAGAGACAAGCCTGAATCTTACAAGGGGATCTAGGTTCCACTCAGTTGCAAATACTTCTCTTTGAAATCCCCGGGAGAGCAGAGATCTAATGTGACCTCTCCATTTTTCTCAATGGAGCATTGTCCACATTCCTCCCATTATCATCCTAGACCCTTGGTGAAATAATCGTTAAATAAAGTAACAGTAACGAAAATTAACTACCACTTACTATGTGCCAGTGCTTTAGAAATATTGAATCCTCACAGCAATTGTGCTATTAATTTTTCCATGTAGAACTGAGGAAACTGAGGCACAAGGGATTAAGTAATCTGAACAAGGTCACAGGGCTAGTAAATGGAAGAGAGAGAGGAGAGGGAGAGGGAGTATAAAATGGATTAGCACATACAGGATAATTTAATAAATGCTTGCTTCTTCCTCTCTCTCCCACTCTTGTTCCTTTCAGTTCACATATTAATTTATGTGGTATTTGTTAATTATCAATTCATCCATCTATTCAACTATTTATTTTTGCAAATATCGTCTGAGTTAGATCATATAGCAGGTATTGTGCAAAGCACTTTGTAGAATTTATTTCATTGAATCTTCACCACTCCTCTGTAATGAGACTTCTACAATTGTCTCCATTTTATAGATGGAGAAATAGGCTTACTGATGTTAAGTAAATTGTTCAAGGCCATAAAGCGATCAAGATGTGGCATCTCACTGTTATTATTTTGCATTTGCTAAGTACCATTTGTGCTTTTATTTCTTTCCCAGAGTGCTGTCACATTTGCTACATTGGACTAAAAACATAAAGGTTGCAAACTCTTCATGGGACTACATGTCATGTACACCTGTAGCATTTTGTGTGTACCTAGGGTAGATGCATAGTAAACTCTTGCTAATTTACTTTACAGAGTAATTATTTTTCTTATTAAATAATTGATGGCAACAATTTTTTAAAAATGTCTTTATCATCTAGAGGGTTAATATGATATATTGCTCAAACTATGACACTGCTGAAAATAAAACATTTCCCACATTTACTTAGGGGAACTGGACTAAATTAAGACTGGCATGGGCTAATCTAGGTTTATTTCCCTTATTAACATCTCATAACAAATTAGGTAAAGAGTTTTCAGAGCCTAAACATTTTGTACAGGAAGAATTAGTGGGGAAAATGTTATTTCAAAACCTTACCATTTCTTTTTCAATAACATAAAATCTTTCACTTTTTGCTCTTGGCAGAAGCAGGGATGGAGAGTGTTGAGTTCTTCATGGAAACTTCTTGAATCTTTATAACTTAACATTTAGTAACTACTGATGCAGACATACCAGACAAGTAATTTCTATAGGTTGAAATTAAAGACTAAACAGGAATCTGCAGCTTGTCCAATGTTTCTAAAATGCCAAACATTTGATAAATAGATATTGCCTTTATATAAACCACTTCAATTTCTTAATCTTCATTTTTGTATTCTGTACATACACAACCCTCTATCACTCATTTATCATCTCTTATCTATCTTTATCACTAGCTAAAAAATGGTAAACCTAAGTGTGCAAATTGAGTGACTACCAATTAAATAAAGCTGGATTCATTTGTAAAAATATATATTTTGAATAACAGGCAACACAAAGATCACCCAGCACATATAGGATCAGTTTTCACTTTGAAAAAATAATAAAGCAGGAGAATGTGCAAAAATTTCCCTGAGCATCAGTTATGCACAAATGATTTTATAGCATGTAGAAAACTGATTTAATGAGGTTTAATAGCAACTAATGACCAGTAAGGGTTCCATTTATAACAAATGTTCCTGGTATTCTTGCTTTAGAAACAACTGCAGATCTAGCTTATTAAGGAATTAGTCTCTGACTAGGTAAGCTCTAAACACTCCTATCACTGTTGATGAAATAGTTTCATGTAGCTGCAAGAAAATTCAGTAAATCTAAAAATTCAAGAGTTGATGTGTGGAGGCAGGCAAACTGAACATCTAGTGCATTTAAGCTACATAATTTGAAATGAATGATGTCCATTGAGAACCTGAAAAGCTCAGAACTAGGCATAGACCGGTGTGAGCAAGAGTAATATTCTTAATGGCTGAGTTACATTTAGGGAAAGATTTATAAAGTCTTTTTGTGACAGCTCAACTAGAATTTGTGCCCAGAAAGCCTCTTATAGGTATCATAGCACTGACCCCATAAACACATAACATGCATGCATGCACCGATACATGTGTCCACACATACCTTGCACATATATGCATCACATATGCATATATGAACACCTACACACATGTGCCTTGTATGCCTTGGAAATGTTTCTCCATTAATAATAAATCTTAGCAGTAATTTCAGAGATAGAAAGAAAAAATATTTTCATTTGGATACTTTATGCCCAATGTTGATGTTATCCATGTCTTCACTTTTTTTCATATATCTTATTGATTTTTTACAGAGAGAAAGAGAGAGGAATAGAGAGAAACATCGATCAGCTGCCTCCTGAATACCCCCTACTGGGAATGTGCCCACAACCAAGGTACATGCCCTTGACAGGAATCAAACCCGGGACCCTTCAGTCTACAGGCCGACGCTCTATCCACTGAGCCAAACTGGTTAGGGCTTCAATTCTTGATAGAGCACATAGGTTAGCACTGGAAGGCTTATGAGGCTTAATGGCCATGTTGTGGATAAAAAGTTCCCATCATTTTAAAAATAACATTAATAGCCTCATTCCCTACTCCATGTTTAGCCATTTAATATAAACACTGTTAACAGTTAGGTGTTAATCTTTACTACTTTTTTTGTTGTTTGTATCAACACGTAAAAATATGTATTTGCTTGGAAGTTGCATTTTTTTGTTTTTAAAACATTTGTCTTTATTTAATTAATAAACTGTGATTATCTTTTCGAGTTACTACATAAAATTCTACCTAATTCTGCATAGCATTTCATAGCATGTAGTAGAAATATCGTAAACACCACAATATGTAACTGGTATACTGTAATCTTTTAATCATGTCCTGATTGATATACATTTAGGTTGTTTCCATTTGATGCTATTACATGTCTCCCTGTCTGGGTAGGGTGGACAGGTTAGCATTGGAAGGCTTATGGGGCTTATTGGCCACGTTATAGACAAAAAGTTTTCCTTCTTTTAAGTTCTGCTCCTATAAAATAGCCATTTTCTTCATGAAAACTTGTGAGAAAAGGAGCTAAAAATACGGCACTCCTTTTGAAGAACTGGTCAGTGAATGTGACTCTTCAAGAGAGTTCTCCATAAACGTTGGGTTTTGCACAGGACACGCCCCGTGTTTGACACCTGAGGCAGCCTGCCTTCTGCATTCATAATCTGGTCCAGGTGCTTTCATTATAAGTGCTCAGAAAAATCCTCTCCAAAATTCCCTTCGGAAAAGAACACTGCTACCTACACCAAGAAAATACAGCTGCTGCGTGAGAGACTAACCTCAGCCATGAGGTATATTTTTCAAGCTCAGATTTAATTAGAGACAGCCACTAAGACTGGAGGATGAGAAATGAGCTTAGGTGGCTCATGGTTGGTGTTATGAAATGCTCCATCAACAAAAATAACAATACAAATTCTACATGGTATGCAAACTATTTCCTTTACTTCACCAGAAGATGGTGAAATCCATGGGTTCTATTATTCATTGAATGCCCAGCATATGCAGTGCTGGTTGTACAATAGGCAGACTAAGCTAGGGATTAAGAAATGAATGATTCAGAGATACCAAAAAAAAAAGATATTTTCAAAATAGTGATATGTTAATTTTTTCAAAAAAATCACAGGAAAATTCAAATTTTAGTTTGATTTTCTAATATTTATTTTACAACTACTATTTTTTTTTAATTTTTAAGTTTCAGAGACTTTTGATTCCATAACCTACTCAGGGTTTAGAGGTTCTTAATTTCTTAATATGATTATACTACACATTACAGTGAACTCTACATAGAAATTATACACAGGTATCAAATCTAAGCTCAGTATCCTGTGCTTCGGTCCATTGCCTTGTTCGTCTCTGTCTCCTTATTTTATCTCCCACATCCTTGATTGACCCCCCTAAAGCATATGCTTTCTATACAGCCTTTATTATACCACATCTGCTTAAGTGAATATGAGTTTTCTCTGCAAGAAACCCCTTTAACATAATACTTAAAAAAATTAAGTCATTTCCTATTAAAAATATCTAACTGGGCTGATCAAATAAAGTGCAACTTTGTTGTATATAGTTTGGCCATGAGATGGTCAGGGCTATTCCTAATTATGGAAAACTAAATAAATTATAGCAGTACAAGTGACAAGTACTATAATATGTGCATAAAGAGTGTGTTATGGCAGCCCAGAAAACACAGCAGTTGTCAGTAAGGACTCTTGACAAGGTGAAGAGGCTGGTGAACTAGGCTTGAAAATTAGGAAGAAATTAAGCAAGCAAAGACCATGCTGCCGAATAAATTCTATTCTACCAACTATTGCATCCCTTACAATTTATCTGTGAACTTCTTTGCATCACTCATTCAAAATTCAAAGTGCTGAGAACTAGAATACTCGGCGCTTAATCAATTTTAGATCACATGCTTGTCTTTTAGGGGGTGGGAGCAAGGAGAATTTGGCCTGCTAACTCTGAGTTTTGAGAGTGGGAGAAGTGGACATTAGGAATCCCTTTCTGAAAAATGCTATGCACAATAGTGAATTTCCCAATGGAAGAGGGAAGTGCTAATAGAAAGGGTGATGGGTTGGATGTTGACCAGCTCCCAAATGAATAAATGATTGCTTAGAGAATCAAAGTCAGACATCTTTGTTAGAGAAAAGACTTCAAAGAATGCGCTCCCAAAGAAGTATCATTAAAACTGAAAGAGAAGTCAGAGTTTACAAACTGAAGGAAATAAGAACATTTTAAGTGGGGAAAAAAACATATTATATATGCAGGGACATAGAAAGCTCAACATTTTCAATAACAGGAATATATTTGCTATGGTAAGATTATAGTCTGCATGTGGAACAATGAAAGGAAATGAAACTGGAGAAATAGGAATTTAGATCACAGAGACAAAACATTTAACATATTATTTTGACACTGTGAGATCCACAAAGGATTTTAAGCAAGGGCTGGCCAAAATCATAGTTGTTACAGAAAGATAACTTGGACCTCAACGGAGAGGATGAATTTTTGGTGATTCCATTTTAATCTTTAGGCCTGTGGGACAGATGTTAAAAATGACAACTTCATGTCCATTTTATAGCTTATATGGACTCTCTGAATTCTTGTTTCACTTATACAATCACCTCTCTATGTGCACACTTCTTGTATTAGCATTCAAAAGACCTTATTTAGCTTCAAACATCTTATTTTGAATATTGTGTTTGTTTTATAAGGCCGTTGCTTTACAAATTACCACACACCTATGAGTTAAAACAACACCAATCTGCTATCTGATAGTTAGTGGTCATAGGATAGAGGTCTAACTAATACGTTAGAGGCCTGACATGGGTCTTACTGAGCTAAAATCGAAGTACAGGCTGAGCTGCCTGCGTTCCAGTCTAGAGGCTCCAAGGGAAAATGGTTTCTTTGCTTTTCCTAGGGCATAGGGACTGTCCACATTCTCTAACACTTGGTCCCTCCTCTCCATCTTCAAAGCCAGCAATGTCTGGTTGAATTCTCACATTGCATCACTGACCTGCTTCTGTATTGCATTTCTTCCTGTGACTCTTCCAATTTTAAGAAGCCTTTTGATTACATTGGTTCTACCGGATAGTCTAAAGTAATCTTCCCATTTAACATCAGCTGATTGACGATCTCCATCCCATCTGCAACCTCAGTTCCCCTCGGCCATGCCAAATAACATACTCCCAGGTTCTGGGGGCTGGGATGTGGACATCTTTGCAGAGCCACAATGATCATTTGCTGAATATCCTCCCAAGGCCATAGCACTCTAAATCTGCTTTCCTCATTGTTTGAGCAATCAGGCAGTGGTAAGCCCACCCATGATGCTGGGTGTAAATTCTTCTTCCCCTGGGTCTGTTTCTCTCCTTCTACAGGACAATAGTTCATTACCCTTTTGCCTAGATCTCTGGAGGAGGTACAGAATAGTGACTCAAAGTCTTTGCATAATTACAATTGATCTACTGATAACTCTTATTTAAAAAAAAGGTACTTTTGCCCTCAGGTATGGCCCAGCAGTTGTCATGTTTCACAAAGGAACCAAGAGATTGCCTGTTCGATTCCCAGTAGGGGCATATGCTCAAGTTGCAGGCTCAATCCCTAGCAGGGTGCATGCAGGAGACTGCTAATGGATGCTTCGCTCTCATTGATGTTTTTAACTCTCTATCCCTCTCTCTTCCTCTCTCTCTAAAATCAATAAAAACGTATTTTTTAAAGAAAGTCTCTTTTATAAGCCTTCTCATTTAATTCTTACACCAAAGCTTTGAAGTAGTTTTTGTTATTGCTCTCGTTTTGCTGTTTTTCAGATGAGAAAACTAATGTTCAGAGAAGCTAAGGATAGAGCTAAAAAAGTTGGCACGACACTCAAATCCAGGCCTCCTGTCTTCACACTGATGCTGTATCTGCAATGTAGCCCTCCGAAACGGTAACAGCTCCTCTGTGGGATGCCCTGTCGGATTCACATAGTGACAATGCTCCTGCACAGAATGCCTACAATTTATGAAGGATTCTCTTTATTTCCTATCCACATGCTCCAAAACTCCTCTGAGCTTCTCCTGCCATAAGAAATCCTCCCCCTCCTGCCAGAGCCCCCACCAGCCTATCTCCCCACCCATGCTTTTGCAGGGGAGCAGGCTTATTCTGGCTCTAGCCATGGTCTTTTTCCTCTTCAGATGGGAAGGAGGAGGGAAGAAAGGGAAGCAGGCCCTCATAGAGATGTGAAAAGCTTTAGTGCCCTTCTCTCAGTGCTACCTGCTGTTTTGCTTTTGTAAAAAAATCACCGCCAGCCAGGCAACATCAACCTGTAATCTCCAGTCACAATCAGATCACACTTGTATTTCCTGGGATTCTGAGAGGGACTGGGGCTTCAGAAAGTTATAAATATAACACTTTACAAACTGAACTGATGCCTAGGCATAAACCCCCTGCAATTAGCAGCAGGACCTGTGCTGATTAGATAGGACGCTTTCAAAGAGCTCAGACAAGTGTTATCTGGGGTTTAGCACATATCCCCGCCCCTTCCTGAAATTGTTCTGTAGCACAAAAGACATGAGATCCAAGTCAGGTTCTTCTTAATGACCTCACTTTAAGTTATGTTTGTAAAGTATTTTCAAAAGTTTCAGATTTCTTTTACTTGAATGATGTTATCCAATATTCACAGCATTCTGTGAAATAGGCAAGGTGATTAATTTCAAACATTTAATTTCATAGCAAGTATCCGTTTTCATAGATGAAGGTGTGGAAGTCCATATTTACATAACTAGTAAGTGGAAGAGCCAAGAACAGGATCCAAACTCCAGGTTCCAATTCCATTCTTATTTCCCTACACCATGTTGTTCTCATAATTTTCTCTCTTTTATTGTCTTTCTTATTTCATTGGGAGGGGCTAATGAATTGAAGTGGCATTTCCTTACTCTTTGAGACAGCTGGAAAGTATTATGCTAAGCTAAATAAGCCAGTCAGAAAAATACAAGTATCATCTGATCTCACTCATAAATGGAATCTAATGAACAAAATAAACTGATGAATAATATAGATCCAGAGACATAGAAGCATAGAATAAACTGACAAATCTCAGAGGGTAGGCAGGGATAGGACAGTGGGTGGAGAGAGATTAATCAAATAACTTATATGCATACTAGAGGCCTGATACATGAAATTTGTGCTTTTGTAGCCCTGGCCGCCTCAGCTGCTGCCTAGTGGCCCTGCCACCCACCCACTGGTCGTTCTGGAAGGTCGTTCTGCCATCCAGTCTAATTAGTATATTAGCTCTTTATTAGCCTGCCCCCTCTCACATATTGGGAGCCCTCAGGGGATGTCCTACTGATGGCTCAGGGCCGCTCCCTGCTCCCCATGGGGAATGGCCCTAAACTGCAGTCTGGCCTCCCTTTGTGGGAGGCGACCAGGCTAATCAGGGGAAGCCACCAGCCCCATCACCCTGCTGCTGCAGCCACTGCCAGTCACCGCAGCCACCAAGGTGTTTTCATCAACACTGCTCCAATCCCTTCACCATGAAAAAATGACAACTTTCTTTAGGCATTTTCAAGATGTGTCTTTCATAGGATATGGCATTTCATTCTTTCTTTCTTTTTTTATCCTCACCTGAGGATATGTTTCCATTGATTTTTAAAAAATGTGGAAGAGAAGGGAGAGACAGAGAGAAACATCAAAGTGAGAAGAACACATTGATTGGTTGCCTCTTGCATGAGCCCTGACCTGGGCCCTGGCCAGGGAGGAGCCTGCAACCTGAGTACATGCCCTTGGTCAGAACTGAATCCAGACCCTGCTGTCAGCAGGCTGAGGCATTATGCACTGAGCCAAACTGGCTAGGGCAGGATATGACATTTCTTAGCCCTCTAGCAGGGGACCTTCATTTTTTTTCTCCAGGAGTGTGGTGGAAAAACCCTAAACCGCCTTTTGGATTCTTATTACCCAAGTTACTAAGAATATTACCAATGGCATAGAGGGAGCTTAGCCAATGAGCGTTAAAAAAGGTGTTTCCTCTGTAGTTCACTCCCATCACCGGCTCAACCACTGCCCCTCCAATCCCAGCTCCACCCCTACACCGGCCTGTAGCCTCTGGCCTGGGATGCAGGACTGGGCAGAAGACCCCAAAACCCCTACAATCGCCAGTCTGCCCCTTACCAGGCCCCTGCGATTGCTGCCTCTGCCCCTGCCCAGGCCTGCAATCTCTGCCAGAGGCTGCAGACCAGGGAAGAAGAGCCCCAAACTCCTGCTGATTGCATGCTCCGCCCCTTCCCAGGCCAGCAGTCTCTCCCCTAGGCTGCAGGCCTGGGCAGAAGACCCCCAAACCCCTGCGATTCCCAACTCCACCCCTTCCCAGGACCCTGCAATTGCTAGCTCTGCCCCTCAGCCCCCCGTCTCCTCCACCACCTACCTGGGTAACAGGCCTGGCTATTTCAGTTGCTGCACTGAGGTGGACTGGGCGCTGCCATTTTGTGGCTATGGGCGTGGCCATCTTTGTCATGGAGTGATGACTAATTTGCATATTACTCTTTTATTAGATAGGATATGCATAGGGACATAGATAATAGTGTGGTGAAGGCCTGGGTGGGGGTGCAGGTGCAGGGTGGAGTGAATCAATGGGAGATAAAAAGAAACATCTGTAATATTTTCAACAATAAAGATAAAATAAAATAAGGTTTTCCATGACATCATTGCTACTCAAAGTGTATGTGCGTTAGCCTAGTCCATTGGCCTCAATAAAATTATTCCTTTTCCAATTACTTGCATAATCAATAAATATGTGTTGTTGGCCAACTTTCTAATAGCCCTGTGCTAAGTGCTAGAAGCAATTGCAAAAGAGGAAAGATAAAGTTACTATTATCCCAGGGCTCACATTGAGTGGGGAGGGAAAAAATAGAATTCATGGCATGTTAGAGACCATTTATTTTTAAAGAAATGCATGTTGATTATAAATGCAACAAAGGATCAAAGAATGGAATGAATACAAATGGGACTTGAACTGAGCTTAAAGAATTTAAGCAAGGAGAAAGAAAGAAAACAAGCATTGTTTTACTTTGCTTTGTTTTTGATTAAGTTGGGGAACACCTTTAACAAAAATCTGGAAGAGAGTAAGTCTGCTAACAGACATCATGAAGTCTGGCAGTTTCTAATTTTGAGAAAACTAATCCTTAGATTCATCTTTTCACCTTTGCGTAAGTCACAAGTCCCCAACATACACCCTTGCAAAACCTTGCTGCTGAACTCTTGCCAATAGTCAGAGTCTGAACCCCCTGCCCCAGTTTTGAGTGTGGGTCCGAGTGATCATGCTGACCATCTACCAATGCTTCCAGTCCTCACACATATGCATGCTTGGATGGCATAAGACTGCTTTTATACACGGTGAGGAAAAAGTTGGTTTACAGCTGTGAGTATGAGAAAAACAGAGTACATTCTGTATTATATTCCATATGAACAACTGTAAATCTACTTTTGCCACATACTATATAACTGAATGGCCTGCCACTTTCGCAGAAAACATAAACACATGTCTTAAGTAAAGGCTTTGTCACATACACCTTATATAAAATCCCCCAGCGCACTCATACTTGCAATGGTAGAGACTTTCAATGCTTATCTATGTCTACATCTACTTTTCTTCTTCCAGATACTTGGAAAGATTATCCATCATTGCCCCCTTCTTGAAATTGGCTTGTTCTGGCCAAAGGGTGATAGGTAGAAATGACATGGGTGACATGTGTCAATTGTAGATCAGGGCACTTAATTCTCTGATCTGACTGACACGAGACCCTCAATTATTTTTCTTCACTGTGCCCATGTAGCCGGCAAAATCCACCTCAGCTCCCAGGATGAGGATGACAGGGAGCTGAGTTTCCTTTCTAGGTGTGATTAACATAGACTGTGAATGAGAAATTAACCTTTGTTGTTTAAACCACTAAAATGTTGGAGTTGATTTATTTTGTAGCATAATCTAACCCATTCTGAATACCTTACTTTACATTTTTGTGAATGAGCAGGTGGAATAAATTTAATCTACTTCTACTACTGCTTCTCACCTGCCCCTCTTTATTTTCCTTAAGGTCCTTGATTTACATGTTCATTCCAGTCATGATAGGTATGCATTATTTCCAGACCCTTTCCCAGCTTGGCAGACATTTATCTAAAATATTTTGGTGGTAAAGAGAATTATCTTGTTCAAGTAGCTGGACCAATCCCTAGGAAGTTGGGCCATGAAGCAGAGGGTCCAGATGGGCAGACCTCTAGGAATTCCCTGAATGACTGTACGTTGTTTCATGTTTCTAGATCAAAGGGTCTGCTGCCTCCACCTTCTGCCTGATTTTAGGATGTACAGTATTTTTTTAAAGCGTTCTAAAACCTTGTTTTGTTTGGTAGAATACCCTAGGAAGAAGTTTGCCAAGAGGCAATTCTAAGTTTTCTAAATGGGCCGATATGTGTAGGCTGAAGATAGTAAACTTTTACTTTTTTGGTGATTTTTTTTCTTCCTCCTTTTCAAGGTTCACTTCCTTTCCCTCTCCCTTAAAGTTCTAACTGCTCCTGCTTGTTAGATATCATCTTCATTATTAGAATACACTTTGTTGCCATAGTGATTCGCTCCTACTCTCACATTTTATTGCAGTTATAGTTGCTATGGGCAAAAGAGAAGGATAGGGGGAGAGCATGATTTTATATCCTCTCAACTAGCCAGGCTTTCTGTGATCTGAGGAACTGTTAATGCCCCCTGAAAGGGAGCAGTGCCATAGCCAGAAATAGCAGAGGTGGTGGCCCTGGAGGAAAGACAGATTGTTGCTCTCTAGGCAGCAACTTGCACAGTGCAAGGATACTTTCCTGGCCCAGGTAGGATTACGTCATTCTTTTATTAACTCCTTCCCTTCAGGCTTCAGCATTTACACTAAAATAAAGAAAAGCAAGGAGGCTCTCTACCAGCAACAAAGCTCTAAGAAGAAGCAGGAGTTGGAGGATCCTACCAAACTACCTTTCTAAGGTCACTAAGAACAAGGTCTCAGGGGATTATGAATGTGGACGTTATAGCCATCATCATCATCATCATCATCATTATCATCATCATCTTATACATGCATAATGTCTTTGATCTTTTAACCTGTTTTTACACACATCACCTATTTTTACCTTTTTTGTTGTTGTTAAATGGCATGTACCTCCATTATCTTTCATACTGGCATCTTAACTCATCCATTTGTCTGTTTTTCAGCAAATACTTGCATACCTCCTACTGAGTTATTATTTGTATCAAACAGACAGCAGACAGCATCCTAAACTACCTAACTGTGCTACCACTGTTCCTATGTGCATCAGTTAATCCCACCAGAACGGTCTTACAGAAAGGAGACAGTTTCTGTATTCCCCCATGGTGATCACTCTAACAGGACACACTCTAAACTTTTCAGGTTGATCAAGATTCAGATTTTTATCCAGTATTTTCACTATGAATTAAATACTTAAACCTTTGAAATAATCTGTGTGCCACTAGCCAATGACTTCTATTATTTGTATATTAAAAAATACACTTAAGTTTTCCTCTCTCAGCATGATATTAAACATAATCAAACTTTATAAATACTTCATAAATATTTTTGCAAGAGAAAAATCTGCTACTTTCAACTGTAATTTTTAAATGTTCAATATGTATAGACAAGCTGCTGTATTTTATATAAATGAATGTATTCATAGAACAAACTTTAGATTTCAGAAAACAACACAGATTGCAGGAGCTTAAATTCCTGTTCATATTCCAGTAGAAATGAGTCATGTGTCCATTTTGGGAATCATGGCAAATGATTGAGGAGGAGTGGCTCTTTACACTTGCTTGAGATTGCTATTTTGTAGAGAAGCATTTGTGTTTTGGTGACTTAAGAGTGAGAGAGGTAGGTAGCTACCCATTCTACATGCTAAATTCTGCTTCCATTGCTCCATCTGTCCTGAACTCAGTCTGATAACTTGTCTAGGTAACACTACCCTCTACTGGGTGGAACCAGAACTCCTCCACAATTCTTTAACCCAGCAGCAATGGATCCTGGAATTTTAGACTCTAAGGTCTTTCAGAATATTTTACAGAGAAGGAAACTGAGATCCAGAGAGTACAGTGGTCAGGGTTGTGACTCTTGACAATTTATAGAGACTAGCAAAAAGAACTCTGTTTTCCCTATTCTTAGATGGCTATTTTTTTCCCCAAAAGTGCAGAGTACAGTTGAGGCTCTGAACACAACACCCAACAAAACTATAAATGTCTGACTTGCAGCTATGGGAACATTTATTAAGTAACCAAATATCTATTGCTGCATGAATTACCTGTGCTATTTTAAAATAGGTCAGGTTGCCCTAGCTGGTTTGGCTCAGTGGATAGAGCATCAGCCTGTGGACTCAAGGATCCCAGGTTCAATTCCAGTCGAGGGCATATACCTTGGTTGTGGGCACATCCCCAGTAGGGGGTGGGCAGGAGGTAGTTGATCAATGTTTCTTTCTCATCAAAGTTTCTAACTCTCTATCCCTCTCCCTTCCTCTCTGTAAAAAAAAAAACAAAACACACAATAAAATATATTTAAAAATTAAATAGGTCAGGTGAATTTTTCAATATTTATCATAGACCTTGGCAATATTCTTAAAATCATTGTAATGTAGTTTTTCTTTCTTTTAAAAATGTTTCACCATTTGCTTTTTAAATAAGAATGTATTCTCAGATGGAACTTTGTCCCAAGAGGCTCTGGAGATTTGTCCGTGGGTGCATTTTAAGAGCAGAGTTTTTCTAATCTGAGGACTTTAACTGGTATCTTTTATGTTACCTTCTCCCACTTTTCATGAGGTATTTTCTGTTAGCTCTACCTGCACGGAATTTGGTCACATGAATAGAGGAGGCAGCCATTTGCAGGGGAATGGGATTTTGGGGGGCCAAACATACCAGGTGCCCCAAATTACAGTAACACCCCATCTCTTCCTAATTCAAATGTATTGATATTACCTTTCTAGAACACACATAAGGAAGAATCTACACATTGTCTGTAAAGAGGACAAAAAGAAAAGGGTTATCCAGCTCTTAATCTCTTAAGAGTGGCCTCTGTACTCTCCCTTAATCTCTACATTCTCTTATTTCACATAAATTCCTTAAAGTCACTTAAAAATATACAAAGACAGCAAATTATGAGGTAGGGGCAGGTATGGTGGCAATATGAGCTATTATATACATGCACTCACGTAGGGGTAGAAAGTGATAGCTGGTGGCATGAGAGAAAAGAAGAAACAAAATAGACAAAACTAAACATATTGTGGTATCAAGATCTCTAACAACCATTTGGAAAGGCATCAAAATTCTCACACACCTCAGGAGAGTCTAATAGCTTTTGAATGGACTTAGAATGGTTAAAATATGATTAGTGTTTAATTCAATCTAATATCCAGCGAAGAACTAGACTCTGTTTATTTAGATTTCTATTAAAAATATTTAAACAATAGGGACTTCATGAATTCATCCTCAGCTATTCAGAAAATTCAAAAATTCCGAAGAAACTGTAAAATAAAAGAACTTGATGAACTTTTTTGACTGATTCTTTGAAATTCCCACAATAAAATATAAAATTGCTCTATTTGATTCATTCAACCAAAATAAATCCAGTGCCTAGTCTCCTATGTGTCAGGCAATGTTCTCCTCACTACAGATGCTGTTTGCACTAATGAAACACAAATTCTGGACCTCACTGGGGACCAATGGAAGAAGAAATACATTAAACAAAATAAGTAAATAGATATATAAAAATGTGAGATGGCAAAACATTTGGGGGGAAATAAAAATGGGGATACCATGTACCAGGTAAGCTGGGGAGAGTTTGCAATTTTAATAAGCTAATGAGGAAAGGTTTCCCTGACAGGGGCTTTGGGGAGGGAAACCTAAAGGAGGAGAGGGAGCAAGTCAGGCAGGTGTCTGGTGAAGCCCTGTGTTACACCTTATACTTTTACCCTGCATTATCTGCAGTCCCTCTGGATTCTCAATCCTAAACTCCACATCTGACCACTCTCTCTTTTGTCTTAAGTTCTCTTCTACTCACTGGCACCAACAGCCCTTGCATCAGATGCTGATCCTACCTCCTTTACACTGTCTCTCAGCCTCCTCAGGCCCTCACTTCCCTTTAAATTCGTGGTCAGCCTTTATTACCACTCCCGAACACTTACCCTAAAATTTCTTCCCCTCCTTTGCTTCTCTGTACTTATTTAGTAAAACCTCAGCCCTGGGGAAATCCAAATTGTATTCTACTTTGTGCTGATTGCCTGTCTCCAAATTAAAGACCACTAACCTCAACAGGGCTCTCAATGCTGCTCAGAAAACACACCACAGTATTCTAGTCCATTTCCTCTTCCACATCCTTGATGAATATCCCATGTCCTTTCCTGTCTCATTTTAACTCCAATGTACTCTCAGTCCTGTGACCTTGCTTCCTATTTCACTAAGAAAAAGAAATCAATGAAAAGAAAACTTTCACAAGCCCTAGCACCATCCCCACCCAGCAATCAGCTTTGTGCTGCTCTGTCCTATTAAGGAAGACAAAACATCTGTGCTGCTAACCACTTTTTAGGATCTTCACCTTGTCCTATTTTGCCCATCTGAAGACACCCCAGAAACCTTGTCCTGCATTGTCGGCCTACAAACAAATCTGTTCTTGAGTCTAGACTCTTCTCAGCTACAGAATCATTTGTCGGCTCCTTTACAGCAAAACACCTCACAGGACCGGTACTTAGTGTGTCTGATGCCTTTTCCTCCCATTCTCCTTTTGAGATGATTCTAATCAGGTTCTGCTCTTACTAGCATCGTCAAACTAGTTTCTCAAACTCATCAAGCTCTACTTTGCTAAATCCAGTCCTTACTTTTCAGCCTGCATCTAGATTGATCCTCTGTACCATTTGACTTAGTTTCCATCAACTATTAATGCTTCTTTTTACTGCCTGTCACCTGTAGATCCCAAAGGATTTTCAGTGGAAGTGCACCGGAGTCTGGAATCCTGAATCTGTGAGGAGACTATAATAAAGATCACATTTGTATAGTACTTGACATTTTCAAAATATTCTATACATCACCTGCTTTAATATTTAGAATAACACCAGCAGAAAGGCATTTTTCCGACGAGAAATATTAAGAAGGAACAAGTGACAAAGATAGGATCACATCCACTCAAGTATCTTCCTGGAGGCAGAAGCAAGCCTGTGCTGGATGGGGGCATTGGATTATGGGGGTTGAGTAGAGGTGGGCAGTGCAGCAGGCTGAAGAGGGCATCTTGCCGAACCAAAGAGAGGAAAGAAAAATTTTTTTAAGAAAAGTAAGAGGCTAATTTTGTTCTATTTGTCATTTTATGTCCAGCCTATTTTAAAGTATAAGACATGCTATTAGGAAAGTTTAAAGTAATAGGGGAGAATCATTGGGGTTGCTTTTAAGGATAAAATAAAAGCCATTGGGTTCTGCTCTCATTCCTAATGAGAAATCATCAATGATGCTCTAAATTTCAATGTTGGCTCTCCTTGTAAATACCCATTGATAAAAATAAAGGGGGAGATGGGCTGAAGGTTATGGGCTGGGAGTTTGTGACCCCTCTAATTTATATGTTGAAATCCTACCCCTCTCCCCCTCATGTGATGGTTTTAGGAGGTTAAGGCCTTTGGGGAGTGATTAGTCAAGAGGGTGGAGCCCTCATGAATGGGATTAGTGCTCTGATTAAAGGGACACAGAGAGCTTTTGTATCCGCTCTACTATGTGATGATACAGACTGTGTGGCTTCAATAACAGAAATGTATTTCTCATAGCTCTGGAGTTTTGGAATTCCAAGTCCAAATTCAGAGTTTGGTGAGAGCCTGTTTCTAGCTAGGTCCTCACATGGCCTGAAAGGGAAGGGATCTCTCTGAGGTCCCTTTTATAAGGGCACTAATCTCATTCATGAGGGGTCCAACCCTCATGACCTAATCACCTCACACAGGTCCCACCTCACATTGGGGGTACTAAATTTTAACATATAAATTTGGGAGGAACACAAACATGCAGTCTATAGCAGTGCCCAATATTTTTCACCTTGAGCCTAATATTTCAAGAGGATCTGAAACTCTTTAGAGTTTTCAGATTCTGACCTGAGAAGTTTGTCACCACCACTGTTTCTAGAGTCAGTCTTTGGACATAAGAAAGTCTAGGCAATACCTAAGAGACATAGCAAAAAGTTGCTTGCTAACCACCTCAACCCCCTCCTTTTTTTCCTCTTTCTATCTTTTTTTCTCTCTCTCTCTCTTCCTCTCTCTCTCTCTCACACACACACACTATGGCTCTTATATGGAAACAGTAGCAGTTCAAGCTAGTAAAGCATTCCTCTGAGAATCCTTCCACACACATTAAACCTTTCTCTTTCTTTGATCTGAAGCTGATAGAGAATACTTAGATGAACTAAATAATAAAGAGATCCAATTACTGTCATTTATTTCCATACATATAAGGATAAAAAGGCCATCCTCGCATGAAATTGTAAAGCTGATTACCTTTCTCTGCTCACTTTAAATCCAATCATTTAGCACAATCCATCAGCATTCAAATACATAGAAGATTGCAGTCTCATAAATTGAGACAATCTGATTCAGTGCCTTGACACTGCATTTGCTATCAATTATGGCAGTCATAATCTCAAGTATTATAGGAGGAATGGTGTATTAACCTAAATATCACTCAAAAGACTGTGCTGCTTTTGCTATATTTTTAATTCAAATTATTTTATTTTGTCCATTGCACTTCTGTATGTCCAGAAAGAGAATCAGTGTTGTGGATGCTATACCCACTGTGGCCTCTGTCTCTTACTCACTATTTTAAATCCTACTTCGACAATTCTTTTCATGATCTATGTTCTTGATTTCTTCTCAGTCTATTTTTGCTTTGTCTTCAAAGACTTGTTTTAATAGAGATATACCACCTACAGTATGTAGCAGTATGACTGAGAAAGAAAACTCATGAGTATTTTAAGCAACTTAACTTCTCTGAGCTCAAATCTCCTAATATATAAAATGAAGATACTAACACCCACCTGGATGGATTATTGTGAGAACTAAAGAGAATAATATGAGCCAGTGAACCTTGTCTTCTCTATCCCTCACCTGGGGTTATTCCAGAACTGTCTATTTAAGAATCAAAAATGTGTTTTAGTTAAAAATGCATCTTTATCTATGTCTCTCTTTCCCCCCCCACAGAGATCTTTGTAAAGAAAATAATGAAAAAGGAAATAATAAAAAGACAAGTCACCTACAATCACACTACTCAAAATATATTAATTCAACAAATATTTATTAATCATCTATTTTGTACCAGGTATAGTCTAGGTTTTAGGCTACAGTACTAAATAAAACAGAAAAAAAATCCTTGCCCTCAAATAACTTACAAATAGATATTCTCTCTCTTCCATATACAGACATAAAATGTGGTTGTAATAACAGTAGCCACACATTGTATTCTGCTTCTTTCATCTAATATTAAAATTAAGTTTCCATGTTGTTAAACTTTATAATTTTAATGTCAACACAATATTCATTAAAGTTGATACATAATAATTAATTGCCCACTCCCCTAATGTTGGAAATGAAGCCCCAGCACCCACCCCCAACTTCAGTGAACATCCCTGTACATTTCCCTTTCTCTATTGCTTCCCTTTGTATAAATACGTCAGAGTAGGATCACTGGGTCAACCTATAAGAATGTTATTAGTCATATCATCCTATCTAATAAAAGAGTAATATGCAACTTGACCATCACAAGATGGCTTCCCCCGTGTGGTCAAAGATAGCCCCCACAAGACGGCCAGCAAGGGAGGGCAGTTGGGGGAAACCCAGGCCTGCAGGGGAGGACAGTAGAAGGGGACCCTTGCCTGCAGGGAAGGGCAGTTGGGAGGGACCCAGGCCTGCAAGGGAGAACAGTTGGGTGGGACCAGGCTGGCAGAGGAGGACAGTTGAGGGGGACCCAGGCCTGCAGAGAGGACAGTTGGGGGAGGACCCAGGCCTGCAGGGGAGAGCAGCTGGGAGGGACTCAGGCCTGCAGGGGAGGGCAGGTGTGGGGGACCCAGGCCTGCAGGGGGAGGACAGTTGGGAGGGACCATCCTGGCAGGGGGAGGGCAGTTAGGGGCAATCAGGCTGGCACAGAAGCAGTTAGGTGTTGATCAAGCTGGCAGGGGAGTGGTTAGGGGCAATTGGCAGGTGAGAGGTTGGGAACCAGCAGTCCTGGATTATGAAAGGGATGTCCAACTGCCCGTTTAGGCCCAATCCCACCCAACTGTCCTCCCTTGCAGGCGTGGGTTCCCCCCAACTGCCCTCCCTTGCTGGCCGTCTTGTGGGGGTTATCTTTGACCACATGGGGGAAGCCATCTTGTGATGGTCAAGTTGCATATTACTCTTTTATTAGATAGGATGATATGACTAATAACATTCTTATAGGTTGACCCAGTGATCCTACTCTGACGTATTTATACAAAGGGAAGCAATAGAGAAAGGGAAATGTACAGGGATGTTCACTGAATTTGGGGGTGGGTGCTGGGGCTTCATTTCCAACATTAGGGGAGTGGGCAATTAATTATCATGTATCAACTTCAATGGGCCTAAATGGGCAGTCAGACATCCCTCAAGGGGTCCCAGATTGGAAAGGGTGCAGGCTGGGCTGAGGGACACCACCTCCAACCCCCACTCCCACTCTGTGCACAAATTTTGTGCACTGGGCCTCTAGTTTAGGTATAAGTAAGAGAAAAGTCGGACTCATCATTCTCTGGTGGATTCTATCTACATAATGTGATAACAGTATATAATTTAGTTCTCCAATATTTGAAACACAGATAGAATGCTATAAGAATTCAAACTATATTCAGATAGGAGAGGAACAAACGTAGAGACAAATTTTAGTGACACAACTCTTAGAAACAAAAGAGGTGGAATTTCCAAAGTGCAGGGTAGATGTGGCCTCATGAGGCAAAAGATAATCAGAATGAGCAGAGTGAGCTGAGGTTATGCCAAGGTCACAATGTGGAATAGAGACATTTGAACATGATCTGATAAATGGTGGAGAGTCATTGTCATTCCTTCAACAGGGGAACAGCACAAAGGAAGCAGTGCTATGTCCTCTGGAATAGCAATATTGTCTTGCTCGAGGGAAGCTGAGGAACCTGGGTACTATATTTTATTTTACTAAATAAAATGAGCTTTTACCTTTGTTAAAGCCTTCTCTCCCTGTTTCTCAAGGCATGAGAAACATAAAAACACCTAAAGCAGGATCAAGCCCAATGTGCTGATGGAGAATATCCTAAATGGAACATGCTTGGTCAGCACAGCCTGCTTGACCCTCGAATGATGATAAAGCAGAATTGATAATCCCAGGAAGGGGGTAGCAGCTCTTTATGATGGAAGTCCTGCTCCTGTGCTATCCCAACGCAGTGCCTCCAATCCAGGCAATTAGGCTTCTTCTACTCATTAAATGAGGCAGCATTAACAATCCGCTGACATGTCAGCCCAAAGGCAGAGTACAGAAGAGAGATGTTGCTTTTTTGTTATCTTTTCCTTCCCTTTAAATCAAAGGTTTTGGAAATTGACAAAAAGGGCCAAAGGCTGAAGAGCACACTCAGCTCCCTTTGGAGGACTTGGATGTGGGAGCAATTAGGCACCATTCAGGCTACTTGCCTCCAATTGGTAGGATGGAAAAAAACCTGACAATGTTTTGAGAGCAGGGTTTGTTCACTTTATAGCTGTTTTCCTCCGGTGTAACTAGGAAAGTGCCTGGATTGGTGCCCGCCACATAGTATATGCTCAACAAACATTTGACTAGTAAATGAATGAGCCATATAACAGTTTCTCATTAAATGTTTAGAAATTGCCTTCTTGCTTTGTTTAGTTTTCTGTCTCTGAATCTTTGTGACTAGACGTTAGTAAAGCATAAAACTGATTTTTTTTCCTTCCACTATTGTGAAAGAATTTTTTGAGAAAAAAAGGAAGGAGAAAGCAGTATGAACTTCACCATAGGCCTTCATTACAGTTAGTCATTATTAAAAGGTCTCCTGTCAGTTGTAAGAACAGTTTTCAAATCTGTAATATAGTATAAAGAGGTAAGTGAAGATGTCATTGTTTTGTCCAATGTCCCATTTTCACAGCTTAGCATAGTAACTAGGACATAGGACACATTCATGTCTATTTGATGAATGAGTGATTGAATGAAGGAATACAACTCCCTCCTTCAAGGATTTTATAGTGAGGGCAAGAGACAGAACTCCACAAGAGAGTTGTGGAACTCGGGAATCTCTATAGCCTATTACTCTATTAGCAGTCAACTCTTGCCAATATTCCATCAGTGATGAATCCATCTACTGAGCCATTTCCAGGATATATACTTCAGTGTCTATAAACATATCTTGAAAAACTGTGGTTAATTTCTAATCTGTATCTACCTCTCTGCAGGTATTAGTAGAATAGGAGAGAAACAAACAAGAGATCAAATATTACTCTCTAGTTGGAGAAATCCTATATAATAAAAGGGTAATATGCAAATTGACCCTAATTGTGGAACGATCAGAATGACCACTCGACCAGTTGCTATGAGGCACACTGACCACCTCTTGGTCCTTCCACTGGCTGGCAAGCTCCCATCACATGATGGCCAATGGAGAAATGGGGTGGGTGGTGGGGGATGTGGGCAGTGCCAGGCCAAGGCCCCCACCCTGCTGGTCATCTCACACAAAGAGGGTGACCCGTGGTGGGGTGGGGCCAGTGAGCAGCGGGAAGGGCTGCCAACCTCTTGGTCCCTCCCCTAGGGCCCACAGGCTCTGATCGCCTGATGGTGATTGGGGAACCAAGGGTGGGTAGTGGCAGGGGGTGGAGCTGGCTGCAGGCAGTCAGGGAAGATGGCCCTGATCACAGGCTACACCTAGGGACTATACTCATGCACGAATATCATGTGCCAGGCCTCTAGCAATACATATAACTAGGAAATAATGAGAAAATAGGGCATAAATGAAAATTTTCCTCATTAAAAATGTCTATTCTTAAATGATTTCCCTGAAATACATGACCAAGAGCTTGGGACTAAACATCAAATTTGTGGGATACAAAGCTAGTTATACCCTTAGACGCAATTGTTTTGCTAAATTATCTTGCAAGTATAGCTCACCACTAAGATATCCTAGGTACCCAAACCAGATGGCATAAGGTTTGCTACTTCAAATATGCAGCCCACATGTCCACTGAATTGTGTAAGGGACTAACTGGGAAAGTTAGATAATAACCTAAACCATCTAAATACCCTTGAAATCATAGAAATTATATGAAAAAGGCATAGCTTTCTAAAGATTTTAAAAGCTTTAAAATCCCTTAGGAAATGGAACAAATGCAAAATAAATATCAGAAATGTTAAAATTGGCCTTGGATTAACATGCTATAATGCAGTATTAGTAAATAAATCCCTTGATATCTGAATAATTAAAAGCCATGGTAGGATTTCTAATCTAGGATAACTAATATACAGAGCTATAAATGGTAGTTTAGCATGAAGAATTCAGCATAGCTATATTGATGTCTTCCTGTGGAGGCTTATATTATTTTTCTGCTTTATGTTCTGCTTTATTACAGGAGAGTACATAGATAGGTGAATCAGACACATATTTATAGCTCTTTTTCTACTTTATACCATAGCTTGCATTAGAACAATTGCAAACATTTAATAGGTATTTGCATTTTGCATTCTTAGTATTTAGCACTAAAAGCACATCTGTGGGATATCACTCCATGTCTATTGTGTCTTTCTTCACCAATTAGTGACTAAATTAGTGAATTGATTCAACAAACATTTATTGAGTTCCTACTAAGTGCAAGATATAGTGCGAGGCTTTCAATAAAATTACTGATAATATAACCCACAACTTGTTGGGGTTAACAGGCTTTTGGAAGTAACTTAGCTTTGAGTAGTGAGGCAGGAAAATGTTGGTGTATTTAGGTAAGAGCACATCCTTTGGTATGGTTGCTATGGACACAAAGCATGAAGAAAATGTAGAGAATTAAGTTGGAAAATTATTATATCTTTTCCTGTTAATGGATGATCCATGGTGAAATAAATTTGAGTTTTAAATTAGGGTGCGTGAAATGAAAAATAACCAAGTTATATTTTTAATGATGATCTTAAGAGCCATGGAGATAATGGATTGGAAGAAAGAGGGACAAAAAGTCAGAAAGACAATTGGGGAAGTTTTGGAATCTTCCAAGGATACTGAACGCTTTGGACTAGGCTGAAAAAATGAGAATGGAGAAAAGGATAATATTTAAAAAGCATTTTTGAGGCAGAATGGACAATATTAGAAATTCAGGATGGAATTAGTAAATCAGATGTGTTCAGATCATGAATAAAGGTATAAGAGCTTATGAGATTTTAGATAGAAACATAAAAGGGGGGAGAGAGAATGCTGAACATAGAGAAAGCCTAATATTTAAGAGAATTAGAAGAGAAAAAAAGGAACTGCGGAAGACTCTAGGAAAGAACCATGTGTATTACTGTGCTTCATTACGGATAAACACAGTGAAAACAAGTACAAGAAACTAAGTTCAGGAATGACCTAATGATTAAAACAGGAAGAGAACTTCAAGGCATCTAATCTAATGATGTAACTTTCAAGGTAAAGAAAATGACTTATCCAATGTATTTGCCCATTTTAGTGGCAGAGCTGGGACTTCAATTCAATGTTTTGACTCTGCAAGCCAATTTTCTTATCACCATATTACACATCTTTCTTAACATTTAAACATTAGTGTTGCCTTGCTATCAGATCTTTCTTTTGCCTCTTGTGCCTTATCCATATCTTCTGGAAATCAAATTCTAGGTTCATATCGGATTTTCTTTATACACTCCATCCAGCCTTGATCTGGGATTGAGGAAATCTGAGTTCAAGATATATGTCCCTGGACTTGTTCCTACATAGCTCTGCAGCTTAGTTCTACAGCTATAAAATTAATGATTGGTCTAAATGATGTTTACTGGGATTACTTCTTTTTATCTATGGTATCTTAGCCATCCAGTGGCTTATTGATTAGCAAATATTGCAGGTGTGTCCCAATCGGTGTGCAGACAAAGTAATGGCAACAGTCCACTGGAAAATGAGTAGCATCTCTGACACTCCATGGAGTGAAGAATGATTGTGCAGACCTGAGAAATCATGATTCTCAGACTACAGCTGGGGAACAGTGTGTGGTGTTCGCTGTGGTCGTCATTTCTTCTCACATGGTCTGGACAGCAGACACAGGCCATTTGTCATGTCTATTATTTTCCTATTTATATGTCTTTAGGGGGGAAACTTGACCAAATTAGGCTTTCAGCATATTTTTCAAATTTTGTGATAAAGCTTAGAGTTGCAACACTGCCCCAATTTCTTATTCATGACATTATTTAAAAAGCTTGCATTGCTACACAAAAAACTAATCTTTCTTAAAAGGGAAGGAATGTGGCCCACCTCTGTCTAACATATTGATTTGTCAAAAAACACAGAATATTTCCTTTGCCCATTTTCCAGTCCACCGAGGCCTCTCTAAATGTTCCTTCCACTCCATGACACACTGGAGAGAAGCAGATTTATTTTTAAAAATTCCTAGAAGGGCTGTTGTAATAAAAATGGTTTTAAATGATGTTTTGTCACTTCTCTAGGTGAATACTTTGGTAGGACAAACCGAGAATTGCTCAGGAAAGGATATGGGATGCTTAGGCAATTTTTACATGAACTGCCAGTAACTATTTTGTATTAATAAAATTATACATGACATAGAGAAAATAATGCATTTAATACATTTTAAACATAACACATTTTTGATGGTATCATGATCTCCAATTTTGGGAGATCTTAAATTGAATATATAAACTGGTCCTAGGGAGTATTTGTTCCATTAAAAATGATTGGAATAGACTACATCAATGGACACTGACATTGAAAAAATATATTAGATTAGATCACCACGTAAAAAGGCAGTTTCTTTCCCTAGAGATTGTTAAAAATAGAATGAGTACTCATCTTTCTAGAATTATTTAAATACCCTCTTGCCTAAAGGTTAGCAGGGCCATTTGGCCTTTGGCTATTTATTCTTTATTTGAAGTTTATGATTGCACATTACTGTACTGTTATCTCATTTAAAAGTCAGCTTAAAATGTCCCTTAAAAACACATGCCTTACATGTAAAGGTTTTTTTGTTCGAGGCCTTGGAGTAGAGATTGAAATACAGAGTGTTGAGCAATATAAGAGTCAGGGCTAAGTTGGTGAAGCATGAGGTGTCATTAGGGAAAGCGAATGCCCCATCAGTTTGCTCTCCTTATGCCTAATTTGATAAATGGTAATGTGCATCTGCTAATCTCCAGTGTAATGGGAACCTATTTGTAGTGATTACAACCTGGATGAACTTAGTGTGTGTGGGACAGGGCTGAAAGGAAATTTCCACCCTTGCATCACGAGCACTCACCCATACACACATGCATACACACATACACACACACACACACCTTAAACCCTAAATAATAATTAAGAAATCACTTGAAGGGTTGATTATAACTAAATTTAGTGGCAAATTCAAATGATGCAGTGATTTCCTATCTGAGAATGTGATTTCCTATCTGAGAATGCCTTAACCTCTTTTCCTCCCACACAGCACTTCCCCAGCTGATTCTAGATGCAGCCCTTGGTAGGTGGTGCCCTTTGCAAAATGATGTTGTCTGGCTCAGAATGCTGCTGTCCAGGTTCTGTGCTCCATGTTTGGCTGCCAGAGTAGTAGAGGGTGTGGCTTACACTACATACATTGTTGACCAAAATAGATCCCTGGCATTCAAATCTCCTCCTTTCTTGCTGAATCATCTGAGGGAATGCCGTGACCTAATATCTCCCTTGCAACTCCATTCCCAGGGTCAGTCCTGTCCTGAGCTGGGGGCCAGCTCTTATCTATCTCCATCCAGTAACCCTGTTGCATCTCTACCCCGCCCAGTTTACAAGCAGGTAATGCTTGAGATGAGCCAGCCACCTTGAGGGAGAGACGATGATCTTGGCTGGAATCAAGTAGCTACAGGTACCAACACCTGGTACAGAGTTAAAGGCCATCTATCTACATGACTGCTGTTTACACTCATCCTGAAGCAGGACAGTTGGTGCTTGAATCAATGGAAACAAGGGCTCTGGCCTTAACTTGCCTTCAATAATAGGCAAGCAAATGACAAGCCCAGCAGAATTAACACAAGAACCCTTAGGCTTGCCCATTCGGATAAGAGTTTTAATGAAAACGTGGGCTTACCATTACAAAACCTAATGTTTTGAAAAACAAAATGCAGTTTAAATTTGCAAAAGACTGCTCATAAGTATTTGCTATGAGATGTCTTGTACCATAGACAATATTGAATGAATGAGATCTAGTTTTTGCTCACCAATTTATTGAAACTTATTGCAAAACCCAAGTCTTTTTGGTTTTCCCATTTTCTAGAGTTCAGCTCAGGGTTCCCATCTTCTGAGAATACATGTTTACTGTAGATTTCCTTACTACTTCCCTACTTTCTCAATTTTCTATCTTGCTACTCAACCTGTGGTCCACAGACCTTCAGCATCAACATCAGCTAGGATAATTAGAAATGCAGACTCTTGGTATCACCCTCAACCTTGGATCAGAATCTATACATATTTTTAAATTCCCATAAATTTATATTTGCATTCAAAGTTGAAAAATACTAATATGACATATTTTAATTTCACTATGCAAATGAGATATAGATACAGATAGATAGATATAGAATAGAGATATAGAATAGAGATAGAGATAGAGATAAAGACAGAGATAGAAAGTGAGAGAGAGAGAAAGAGGTGTGTGGCAGGCTTCCACAGGTAATGAAAACTCCTTGAATCTAGGTCTTTGTTCATTTGTTGCTACCAGTCTGGTTGCCTGTTCCTCACATCTCTGCTCTTGCAACTCCATTCCCTAGACCTGCGCTGGGCTGTGGGCCAGCTCTTATCGATATCCAATCAATAACCCTGTCTCATCTCTACCCCTCCCGGGTTAAAAGCACAGGTTTTTGTCTTATTTCTGATATCAAGTCTCCACTTCCTTGCACGGTATAGTAACTGAATATCTATATTTTACTCCTGAGCCTGATTTTCTCCTGTGAAAGTGCCTAGTGATCTGGCCTTCTGAGAGATAGGTACTGCCTTACGCTTTGATTAAAAACTGCCCGAGGGCAGGAGCCAGTCTCATTGTATTCTCTTTCCACAATGTGAATAAAGCAGATAATCATGTGCCAAAAGACCTTTGATCAATGATTTTTCACAACCTATACTACCTTCTATTAGTGGCATCTGCTTTAGAGGATGTGTTATCTCTCTTAGGCCTCTAGCTTTTGGTAAATAATTGTTAATGTGTTCTACCAAAATGAAAGAATGAATACCTCTCCCAAGCAAATTGAATATATCCAGGTAATGTGCAACTCACCTAACAGATTTAGCTTTTTATGGTGCTACTGAATTTAGATTCATTTTGGCAGAACTGGAAATTCCCATCCCTGTACCAACTGATATGTGAAGCTCATTGGTGTCATGCTTTCTCTCTGTTTTGGAAGAATTTTTTGTTTGTTTTATTTTGTTTTGTTTTTTCTGCCCTTCCTGACCCTATCGTCACCCTGTTTACAAATAGAAATTGTGAGAATACTAAGGGTAGAAGAAGCAATATCAACTTTAGCTTATTAGCACAGTACACTTTTATTGACTTCTAGTTGCTTACTTCAGAGCACTCGTGGGCCGTCTGCACTGGAGTGAGTGGTGCTGGGCAGATAGCGAGACTGTAATTTCCTCTGTTTCAGTTAAAGGGATTTGTTTGTGCATCTAGCTTGCACCATTGCTGGGACAGGGGTGGAGGTGAGAGTAGGTGTATACATATACCTAAGAGAAAGATTTAGTATGATAAAGAGAGCTGTTAGATGAGAAATGCACAAACCTTTGTGGTCATGTGAGTGTGAATCCTGGCTCTATTAACTTACTAGCTGTGGGGAACAGAGAATTTAAAAAATCCCCTGCATTAAAAAAAGTTATCTAATGTATGGGAACCTCAAATCTCTCATCCATAAAATAGAAATAACACCAACTCTATCCATAGCCACCATATACTTGTACGGCTTGTGTACTGCACTATGTATCTGGTGAGGGGTAGTGTGGACTACAACCTAGCTCTAAACTCATCAAGGCACACAGCCAGGCACAGTCTTTTCTCTGCCTGGAGGAACTGAGAGCTTTTTCTGATTATCACAAAAGTACCATCTAGGTTTGCTCACAAGGTGGCATTGCTCTTAAGATTTCTTGTGAGGGTTGAGACAGCATGGAGGGACCTGGAGAGTATTAAGGCTAAGTGAAATAAGCGAGTCACAGCAAGACAAGTATCACATCGATCTCACTCATATGTGGAATCTAAGGAAGAAAATAAACTGATGAACAAAATAGATCCAAAGATATAGGAACATGGAACAGACTGGTGAATTTCAGAGGGAAGGCAGGGGTGAGTAGGAAGAGCTAAACCAAAGAATTTATATGTATAACCCATTGTCAGAGACAATACTATGGTTTAAGGCCTGGGGTGAGGGGAGGAGGTTAGCTAAATGGGGCTAATGAGGGGAGGGGAAAGAGGGACATATGTAATACTGTCAACAATAAAGATAAGTTAAAAATAAAATGATCAAATGTTCAAAATTTTAAAAAATGAAATTGGCTTAGGGCATTGTTTCTCAGTCTTATTGAATATGAAAAAACTTTTTACATAAAAAATAATAAATTACTTGAATGATTATAATTATGCTTTTTAAGAAATAGTGACTGTGAAATATGTAATAAAAAGCTATTTTGAACTTAAAAACAAAAAAGAAAAGGTGGTATGTGGCACTATGAACAGTGCTTGGTGCTCACTGAATATTTTGCCATTTTTCAGTCCTTGTTTTGCCTCTCTCTGAGCATAGATGTCATTCTCCATACCTGACTCTCTCCCTCAGGCTAGAACCAAGGCTGCCTGCTGTTTCTGGGCTCACATCTTCCCAGCTCTTCCCCCAAGGAAGTAATCTGCCCCCTCAATGTCAATGTGAGAGTCTCTGGAGAGGCATCTCATAGACTAGAGTCACAGGTCCAGAAGAGTGGTACATTTCTCATCATCAGTCCTCACCACAACCATGTGAGAAGTAGGAAGAGATACAGAACTCAAAGGACAAATCGTCTCCCCATGCCCTGGAACATGAGTGCTATGAGGGAAAGATAAAACACAATTTCTGAACACAATTCAGATCAATATTGAACACTGGTGGTATGATTCCACTCCTGAAAATTCCAGTGAAATACACACAGAAAAGGTAAAATTTGTTTGAAAAGATAGAACACACAATGACTTAAGAACACTACACCAGATAGCTTAGCAAACAGATCTCATTAGTGTTGCTCTTGATGGAGATCATTTCTCTTTTCTGAGTCTCTTCCTTATATGAAAAATGAGGGGCATGAATCAAATCATTGTTAGGTTCCCTTTGACTCTAACGTTATCTCCATTCACCCACTGTTCCATCTATCCACCCATCAATTCATCTCTCCATCAAGAACACTTGTAGGTTGTCTGATAAGGAGAAATTGGGCTTCCAAGGTGGAGATGGCTCCATGAGAGAGAAAAGGTTTTAACCACATCTGGAGACTAAGAAAGGGCTGTAATTAACTAGGCAGAGAAGACAAATGGGCATCTTCTAAGCTCTTTGTTTAGAAGATAAGACGAAGAACTGCATGCTCCATCCCTCTAATACTAATATTCAGTTGTTTTGGTTTATAGTGCGTGTGTTTGCCAATTTACTGTTTTGTTGAGTTTATAGAGTAAAAATGAAAAATGCTGACATATATTGTAAGTATATGTCAGAAACAGAAGTTAACTGAAAATATTCAAGGTAACTCCTAATTGCATTTATCTGCTAATTAGCACTTTCTTTGTCACTGACTATAATACCAGATTGGATTTCCCACTGAGAAATAGAAATAAAATAAACAACAACAACAATACAACTCAAGAAAGTAGAATGCTGGTTACTATGAGGATATTAGGAACAAAGATATAGGAGATGCACGGGTATCATGTTACTATTTGAAGGGCGTGGCCAATGAGGAATTACACCTATGTATGTCCAATATGTAACCATATTTTCATTTAAAGTATGCTGATTCTCATTGATTGCAGATCCACATGGAACTAATGGCTCATAGAAATCAATTGACATCTGAACGAAAGTGGTAGAGTGCAGAAGGAATAAGCTGAGTGAGGAATGTGATTATTTTGGAAGCTCTAATCATGAGGACAGAGGGAAACCAAGTTTTTTCCACCAGTGTTCTAAATATGGTTGTGTTAAAAGGAAAGCACCTTCTCAATCGTTATTAGATTCAGTAAAGTATTGTTCAAAGCTCTATAGAAATTGTCTTGGAATTCAATGTCACAAACTGACTTGGTTCCTAGAATGTATTATGATAATCACATCAGGTAGATTGGTAAATTCAAATGCAGATGAATTTTCTCTTTATCCTTCTATAGTCACATTATCTTCATGCGAAGGTTAACATCAAAAGGAGAGATGAAACACACAAACAATACACACGGTTTTTTTATTTTTGCAGGAAGGATGGTCACTTACCACAGGTGTTTAAAGATCGGCTTCTGTTATTTATCACAGTGTGTTTTTTGTTGGTCGTTTAGTATTTTAGTCATCTAACATCTTTCATTTACTTTTATTCTCTTCTATTATTACATAATGAGGCACACAGTGTGTTGATTTTTCTCATTTTTTAAAAATATATTTCATTGATTTTTTTACAAAGAGGAAGAGAGAGGGATAGAGTTAGAAACATCAATGAGAGAGAAACATCAATCAGCTGCCTCCTGCACACCCCCTACTGGGGATATGCCTGCAACCAAGGTACATGCCCTTGAAGGGAATTGAACCTGGGACCCTTCAGTCCGCAGGCTGACGCTCTATCCACCGAGCCAAACTGGTCAGGGCTGGTTTCCCTCACTTTCATGTCATGCTTGTTAAATAGACCATCAGTCATAGGTGATACAGAGATGGATAGAGTGTTGCACATCCTCATGGTCTCAGAGTCCAGTGTGTCAGACCAGCAATTATTATAAGACTGTGCAGTATTTCCTGTGAGAAGATATTTCAGAGAGAATTTAATGGTTGTTAGAAAAGGGAAGGGAGAGAAAGAAAGACAAAGGCAGGGAGGGAGGAACAAACTACCCAATCAGTCAAACTGGGTTAATCTGAGCATCAGGATTAAAGAATAAGAATCTAATCATGGGAACTGAGATTATGAGGGTAAAGCCCTTTGAAACATGTGAGGAACACACCTCTCCAAAGCAGACATATCTGCGATGACATGGCATTAGGTACAACTTAGAAATCGTAGGCCTCGGTTGTCACAAGGTCCAGTCTATCACTCAGAACCTCAAGAAGCTTTAGTGACAAACCCTCTTCCTTCACAACTAGGACGTCTCTGTTTCTGAGTGTAGCTGGCATGCTACATCAAAGGATATAATTTATTTCAATAACTTGCCAGAGCAGCTTCCTTACTAGGGGATTGCTTTCTCAGACCCTAGAATTAACCTGTCTTCACTCAAGAATGGGCCTAGTGCACAAGGCTTATTTTTGGTGAGGCTGTTCTGAAGCTGCCAAAGTGGCTTTCTGTCATCTGAACTATGTCACCAGAAACAGACCATATTGTGCACAGTCCCTGTGCCGGCCTCACCATTCACCACCCCTTGCCCATAAGAGTGTCCCAAACATTTATTGTTCCTCCAAAGGCAGAACACATGTAATACTGAGCAATTGAAAATATATTGTTTATATTTATTGACCCAATTAGATCAATAAATAAATGTAGACTTGAAATTACATTTTTAAGCTTTACATTCATAGTTGATTTCTTTTTCTCTTTCCAACCGTATTTACCTACTTCCTTGCACAACCTCTAACTTCAGCCAAATCAGCATACCTATTTTTATATATTTTATCTATTTTTATTAAAATGTCCTTATTTACATTTGACTCCCTTTTATGTTATTTTGGAAATGAAACAGCAGGCTATAGCAAGAAATTGTCATTTGTCTGAGGATAAAGCATTGGAGTAAAATGATAGTATTATTTAATGACTTCAGGTCCATAAAAGCAGCATAAGGGCAGTAGCTCTTGTGCACATGAAAACTCTAATATCTTGTAAATTATCTAAAACAGAGTTATTAAAACCCCATTAGTGTTTTGCATATTGTCATTTTCCCAAGTACAATACATTTTTATTTCAGAAATCTAAATCCATGACATAGAAAGAATGAATTATTAAACTTTTTACCAAAAAAAACCCAATAATTAAAAAAATCTTATTTTCTTGATTGACTAGTATAATTACATTTGAATCATTCTTTGCTTACAAATAAATAGTACAATTAAGGTAACTTCTGCATTTGAGTGTGTATATAGGACTCTGTGAATTGATTAGAGTGTATGTGTATAAGTAAACATAGATACACATAAGGTTGTAAATCAAATAAAGATTATTACTTTCGGCGCAAGAAAAACAATTAGGTGAACTTGTGAATGTTGGTCCTGTTTACATTTCTGTCCTGAAGGATTGGGATTTGTCAGCTCATAAAAAACTGAACTTACTATAGGTATTAATTAAGTGCTGCCTAGGGCGGAATGCATGATGTAAAATATAATACCATGTGAAATTGAATCATACCGATGAAATGTAAAAAATAAAAATCCATTTGATTACTAATATACTTAAAAAATAGGCCTGCTGAATTATAACAAGTTTGGAGCTTGGTGAAAAATATAAGCAAACCATACTTGATGACCATTGTGTATCAATAAATATGCATGTAAATGGATATATGTATCAATAAATATGCATGTAAATGTATTTATAATAGCATATCAAAGGAAATGTATTCTACTGTAATAAATGTGTAATAAGATTGCCTGAAAAAACATCTCTATTTTTGAGTGATTCAAATACTTGCCAAAGCTAGAGTAGAGAATATATCCTTCGATGCTAACATATCTGCAATACATGCTCATAATTTGCTCTATTTTATTTTGCAAATGTTCTCCCCAATAGAATATTACAAAGCTCTGATGCATGTTCAAAAATGTGTAAAATCCACCATAGAATTCTTCACTTTATAGTACTATAATGTGAGAGAAAAATGACTCTGAAAGCTTAGGTTCATTCTTGATGTACATAAATCTTCAATATAAATAATGAAATGCTATAGTTGAAAATCTAAAATTGGTGACATTTTAAATTAGTGATTGTATTTACTGTCTTGACTGTCCCCTAGAAGAAAGAATGTTAACTGGACACTCATCAAGACCTCAATTATGTAACCTGGGTTTTGGTTTTTTTTTGGTAAACACACAGACACACACACACACAGAGAACCTATGTAATCATGGGCACTAGAATTAAAATGTGCATCTGCAAGCAGAGGTTCAGAATCAATGTGAACCAAGCAAGACATCCTACAGTCATAAATAGAAGTCTATTTTTTTCTATCTCCTAGAAATACCGACTTCTCTGGCATTCTGAAATGATTGGCAGTTTCAAATAGTACCCTGAAGTGATCCACATGCGTATCTCCTGGCAAACAGTTTGATCAAATGGTTCCTCACGTGAGACCACCTCCCAGGAAGATCAGCTGTCCCCACATCTGCGGTCAGGCCTATTCAAATCTGCATCAGGAAAAAGCAGCCACAGACACATTTGAAGGACAACAGGAGACTTCTCTACCAGCAAAATACTTTTAAAGTGTTTATAATTGCATACAGGATTACAATACATTGAATATCCTAGAGTACCGCAATCATATACATTAAAAATATCACCAGAAATGTTAATTCCACAAACCACCATCGGTGAAAAACTCAGAGGAATTTCTGTGCATCTCAATAGGGTGCTCTTGCCATTTTTATTTCGACAGTTTTATTGTGGTAGACTTGACATATAAGAAACTTCATAAATTAGAGTGTACAATTTGGTAAATTTTGAAAAGTCATAACCACAGTCAAGACAGGAAGCAGACCTGTCCCTCCCAAAAGTTTCTGGAGCCTTTGTAATCCCTCTGTCCTATCTCTCCCTATCGCCCCTCTCCCAGGCCATCATTGTTCTGCTTTTTGTCACTATGTATTAGTTTGCATTGTCTAGAACAGGGGTGGGGAATATTTTATCTGCCAAGGGCCATTTGGATATTTATAACATCATTCATGAGCCATACAAAATTATAAATTTAAAAATTAGCTGCTATATTTTGTTGAACATTTAATTAACTCACCCCTAATGCCTTGGGCCGGGCCAGACCAAATGATTTTGCAGGCCTTATATGGCCTGCGGGGCAGACATTCCCCACCCCTGGCCTAGACCTTTATATAATTGGAATAATTAAATAATGAATCTTTTTTTGTCAGATTATCTTCTCAACATAATTATTTGGAGACATTCATCTATATTGTTGAGTGTACTTTCTATTGCTGAATGCTATTCCATTGCATAGATATACCACCATTTGTCTAGCCATAAAAATGTTAAGACATTTTGTTTGTTTCCTGGTTTGGGCTATTTATTACAAATGAATAAGATATGAACATTTGTGTTCAATTTTGTAAGTAGATATCTGTTTTTTTTTTTCTCTTGGGTCAATACCAAGAAATGGAATAGTTATTTCATAAAGGAAGTGTACACATTTTAAGAAATTACCAAACTATTTTCCAGTACGGTTGTATTAATTTATATAAACATCAATATTTGTGAGAATTTTAGTTCCCCCACCATTCAGCAGGTGTGTAGTAGAATATTCTTGTGGTATCTTAATTTGCATTTCCCTAATGACATATGATGTTGAAAATCTTGTTCAGTGCTTATTGGTTATCTGTGCATCTTCTTTGGTGAACAATCTGTTCAAATATTTTGCCCATTTTTTAATTGGGTTGTTTGTTTTACATTATCAGTTTTGAGATTTCTTTTTTATATTCTGTATTCAAGTCCTTTATCAGCTATGTTTTTACAAATGTTATTAAATGCGTGTTAAATGCAGTTGGTTGAGGTCCCCAACTCAACAGCTGAAGCATTTCACTAAAAGGTGATCTCTCTCTCTTGAAATTCACTATGAATCAAAAGGATTTTAAACCTTTTAGTACTGAGTGAGCTCAACTTATTTCTGAGTCTATAGCAAAGTATTTTTCTGTAGTGTAGTGATTAAGAGCAGTTTCTGGAACTACTCTGCCTGAACTCAAATTCACACCTGCATCCCAGCTGTGTGATGTGCAAATTTTTCAACTTTTCTATTCCTGTTTGGTAAAATGTGATAATACTAGTTTTATCATAGAGGTCAAATGTATTTATGCACATAAAGCATACAGTGACGATCAATACATATTTCTTATTGTTTAATATAGTCATTTTTACTATTCACCCAGTCCTGCTCCCTAAAACCTATCTGCTATATGACCTTATTTGTGTGGCCAGCCTATTGGGCTGTTTCTTTCCCAAGGAAGAATATGCTTCAAAAACCATCAGCTATCAGGAGGAGGAAATTCTGCTGTTGAGGATTGGGGCAAGGAAACTATATGAATACGTGAAAACCTCTGGCTGCTGATGAAGATCGGGTTATTTGGAAATGGGGGAAGGCACATTTTTATAGTTTGCCTTCTGTCCAGGTAGTTCATTTAAATTCATCAATTTGCTCCCTGACACTGAATTTGGTGTGACTTACAGATCTCTGAAATCATAGTATGTCATTCAGAGATGGGAAAGAGACCTTAACTTTCATCGTAATAAGATGAAAACAGAAAATCTCTAAAACCACCCGCTGATTGACCCTTCTCCAAAGAAGATTCCAAAGTGTCCAATAGATGGTTTGTGGAAGCAATATCTTTCAGGAACTTCACATCAGAGAAAGTGGGGATTCACCTTGGTTTGAGCCCAAAGAAAAATGATTTTTAAATACTTTTTTGCCATCCTCCTTTCCCCTCCAAAAAGGTGAGAAGGGGACAATACATTTGAGGTGAGCTAGGCTGCGAGGAAAGTGGTGGGAAGGATATGAGAAAACGCAAGCCTGACATTTGGGGAAACAGCAGAAAAGAAAATATTTCTAGTAGTCAAGTGAGTTTTGTATTAGCATCAGGAAAATCTTTTAAAAAGTATGTCATTCCTAGAGACTGTGAGTGGGGTGAGGACTGAAGACCATGGCCATTTTATTCAACATTTTAGTCCCAGTGCCCAGCCCAGTGTATCTTATATAACAGATGCTCAAAAATATATAAAATTTGTATTTTCAAATGACCAACCTCATTCCTCCCTCCCCACAATGCAAAATTCAGCTTACTGAGTGTTCCTTCTCTTCACAAATCTTGACAGATTAGAGGTTGGTTTGGGGGCAATTTGGCCCTGAAATAAGCACATCTTTTTCTCTCCTGAACTAAACATTGCCATGGCTAAAGCCTCCATGATGACTTTAGGAACCCACCTGCTTGCATCTATTACTAGATGATACTTAGTAATCAATTTACTGTTTACTTAGATGATACCTAATCAGTACACTATAGACCAGGATGAGAATATTTAAGCTTCTTGTCTTTTTCTTTACCCTTTTTACGCCTGTAAGACAGGTTATGCAGAGCCAAAGAAGTTTATGTTTAGACATGATGACTTGTTGGGAGGTGGTCGATGCTGGTAAGGAACTGCGCTACCCAGCCCAGAACATGTGCCATGGGCCGAATACAAAGGAGACGCCCCCCCCCCCCCCCATAACTGTACCTATGTTTAGGGCCACAGGCTCAGGTGGTCTCCGCTTCTGTATGTGAGCACCATTGATGATGTAAAAGCTTTTAACTACACCACGACTTAGTATTGTATTCAGTGTTATAGTAACAGAGAGGGGGAAGGAAAGGGAACTAATATACATCCAGTACCAATGTGTAATACATATGTTAGGACTTCAAACAGAGCTTAAAAAGATTAATCCACCCAGTAGCTCTATAACTTTTGTATTAACTACCATTTTATGTATGAAGACATTGAGGCTTCGAGAAGCTAAGGGAGGAGCCAGGAACACATGGGGCATCCACAGGTAGACCCAGGTTTCATATACAGATCTACCTGGTTCTTTTGACTTGTGACACTGTGTCACTATTTATTAGATGGTATCTAATAAATGCCAGGAGAGAGTGCAAGGCACCCATGACTGTCAGTTACAGTTATGTCTCTTAACTATTATTTTAAATAGATTAACTTTATTTTTTTCTAATTCAAATGACATTTTTAAGGCACAGTAGAGGACATAATTTGAAACATTGTGCTTTTAAAACATAAACACAAGTATTAATTCTATAATTAAAACGTTCTTAAACCTGGGGTTTATCAAAATCATTTTGCTTAAACCTTGTTGAAATTATACCAAATTGTACGAGCTTCAGGGCATGACATACATTATTCGAACACATGTGCTCTGGATAGGTAGGTAGAAAGATAGTTGTGCACATCAAATTAAAATGAGATGCTTATCCCATCCTGTGTACATTTATAAGTAACATGGATCTTAAAGTCTCTCTGAAACCCATTTATGCATTTATAATCTACAAATGATTTGATAGAAGCAAGCCATAGCTAATATTTTAAAGCAAATTTGCTAATAGAACCATTATGTGATTGTGGAAAAACAATGATTATATTTTAGATGGTGTAAGAAACAAAAATTAAGTTGTCATAGACATAAAAGTGAGCTGTGTTCTGATAAATAGAGTGGACCTCATCTGAGGTGTAAGGGAAAAAAAATTAATTTTCTTCAGAATGTTGTTGTGGATTTATTTCCTTAGACTTACAAAATACTTTATCTTTCTTTAATTTTACATTTATCTTTGTTGTTGAAAATATTGCAAATGTTTTCCTTTTTTCCTCCATTGACCTCCTTCTTCCCACTTCTTAAAGTGTAAAAACTCTACAGGACTGCTATGAATGGAACTGTCCCCTCTCCCAATTCACTCATTGAAGCTCTAGTTCCCTAATCTTCAATGTGACTGTATTTGCAGATAGGTCCTACAAAGAAGTAATTAAGCTTAAATGAGATCATATGGATAAGCTCCTGATCCAATAATATTACTGTTCTTATAAGAAGAGACAACAAAAAGTTATATCTCTTTCCAGCATATGAGGTCACAGTAGCTGCCACCTGTAAGCCAGAAAGAGAGTTCTCACCAGAACCTGGTCATACTGGTACCTCGGTCTCAGACTTCCAGCCTCCAGAAATATGAGAAAATAAATTATCTGTTGTTTAAACCACTAGTCTTAGTACTTTTGTTATAGCAGACTGAGAAGGCTAAGACAAGGACTTTAAATACATACTATTTATCTCCAAAAATTCTGTATAAATAGCAATCCAGTTTGATTTCAGCAGGGGAAGAAAAGATAGGTAGATAGATAGATAGATAGATAGATAGATAGATAGATAGATAGAGCAGATCAATCAGTAGAAAATTGCATGTTTCATTAAGGTCTCATATGAAAGCTGTAGTGACTTTTAAAATTTCTTAATGTTATGATATCATGTACAAATGCATCTCAAGTTATTGACCAAGATACAAGCTCAGAAGTTACTCTCAAGTGTTGGATGGAGGATATACCAACAGCTCACATTCTCCATAGAGGCCATAATGACCAATGGAAATAGTATTTTCAGGAATTTAATGACCTGCTAAACTGGCAGAGGTGCTGAGGTACATTCTCAGACCTTTTAAGAGGGGTTATTAACTGACAGAGGCATCTAACATGCAAGTCATTATTGTTTTGAGAATTTGTAGACATATGAAACAGTAAATAAAAAAGTAATTACCTATTTCTGTGCTACAGAGCAAAAGGGTGAGAAGTCACATGAAATAATGGATGTGGCTATGGAGAGAATTGACAATATTGCAGGAAACAGGTCAAGTAGGCAGCAGATAAGAGATTCTTTAAAATTAGCTTCCCATCCAGCTACAAAAATAATATCAATGTTATGTCGACATATATGATGAATCACAATAATGAAACTACATATGTTGGACAAAGGGGAAAATTAATAAACACTGGCCTTGGCCCCAACTTATTCACCAATAATCTATATTAAATGGTTCCATTTAGAAAACTTCTTAAATGATATAACAGGGTGTAGCATCCCCAAAGATTGGAGAAGTTTGTACAGCTCTAAGTATGTGAATATATTCATCTACTTATCAAATATTGGTGGCTGTGTATTCGGTATGTAATATACAATGATGTGAAATTCCCCTTTGCTCTTCTATTTAGGCAATTCTGGGAACAACCCATAAACAGCCTCCCTCAAGTCTCCCATATATTTCCATCCATCATGTTTAGCTATTTTAATTTGACACTAGCCGCATCTTGCTGCCAAGGAGTGCCTGGATAATTCTACATTGACATTGCTAATTTCTAGTATGTAACCACAATGTTTGACATTAGGCAATACCCAAAAGCATATTTTCTGATCTCTCTCATAAAACCTTGGTGGAATTTAAAAACACACACACACGTACATGGTTATTTTTAGTCCATCAAAGGTGAGAAAAGATAGATGGGATCACAGTCATTAAAATAAAAGATAGAGTATCTTTTTAAAAATCCACAAAAAAACAACAATACAAAACAAAAAACCCATCTCAATATAGAAAAATATGGCATTACTTTCATTCATTAGTAATTATTTATTGTGAATTGATATGTTCCATCAATTGGGCTTTTCTACTCTGTTTAATCTATAAGAATTATATACCTTATCTACTGCAGACACTTTGTAAATATTATCTAAAAACTAGAGGCCCAGTATACAAAATTTGTGCACAGGGGGAGGGAAGTGTCCCTCAGCCCAGCTTGCACCCTCTCCAATCTGGGACCCCTCACGGGATGTCCGACGGCTGTTTTAGACATCTGTCAGACATCTGGCAGTCAGACATCCCTCTTGCAATCCAAGACCACTGGCTCCTAACCACTCACTTGCTTGCCTGCTTAATACCCCCAACTGCCCTCCCCTGCTGAGCTGGTAGCCCCAAATTGCCCTCCTCTGTTGGCCTGGTCACCCCCAACTGCCCTTC
Organism: Murina feae; assembly: GCA_004026665.1. Classification (NCBI taxonomy): domain Eukaryota; kingdom Metazoa; phylum Chordata; class Mammalia; order Chiroptera; family Vespertilionidae; genus Murina; species Murina feae. The sequence continues at coordinate 19,728 of PVJC01002718.1, read as the reverse complement.
CCTGCTGGCATGGTCACCCCTAATGGCCCTCCCCTGCAGGCCTGGTTGCCCTCAACTGCCCTCCTCTGCTGGCCTGATCTCACCCCTAACTGCTCTCCTTTGCCAGCCTGATCTTGCCCCTAACTGTCTCTGCCTCAGCCCCCACCACCATGGCTTTGTCCGGAAGGAAGTTAGACATCCAGAAGATGGCTGGTCAACCTGGTCTAATTAACATATTACCCTTTTATTAGTATAGATATATTATGTAGGATAAGATTGCTTAAATGAGGGAGGGAAGCCTTTTTAAGCAGCAGGAGATGCTTTTGGCAGAAAAAAATACATAACCCTTATATCTGGACTGATAGCCAGACATATGCACTATACTGCCAAACCAGTTATTAAAAAATTTCACAACTTTCTCACACCTTACACCAAACAGATGTTGCCCTTAAAACCCCTCCTCAGCCCCACTTAGGTTCTGCCTTTGCAGTTCACCCAGATTAAGTTCCAGTTGGTCAGTTTCTATGCCAGTCAGCTTCAAAAGCTCCACCTCCCAGGCAGTCATTCTAGACAGCCATTGGCTCTTCTGTGAAATTCAGAATGGTCCCGCTGACAACTGTCTCTCTCTCCCAGCCTATCTCCAGGCCTGCTTGGTGGCCTCCACGGCAGCTGCAGATCAGCCCTGCCTCTCGCTGCACCTGCCTCACTCCACACACCTGCCCGCTGCCCCACCTACCCACCAGCCACCAGCCTTGCTGTGATAGGAGCCTAGGGTGTGGAGGAGGGACCAAGAGGTGCTCCATGCACTTCCTGGTGACCATTTCTTTGGTCGTTTTTGTCATTATGGCCATTGGCCTTTTATTATATAGATGTTCAAAATTCAATTAACCATCCTCCCCTTTCTCTCTCTCTCTTTTTCTTTCTCTCTCACTCAGAAAAAGGGCAGAATGATTAAATAATCAGAGAGAACATAGGTAATTGGATCATTCTGATTTATAGTGGAAAAAGAAATGAGCTTTTTAGCTATGTACATACATTGAGGAACCTTAAATCCATATTATTAAGTCAAATAAGCCAACCTAAGAATCCTGCATACTGTATGATTCCTACTGTATGACATTCAGGAAAAGAGAAAAGTAAGAAGATAGTAAAAAGATCAGTGGTGCCTTAGCCAGTTTGGCTCAGTGGATAGAGTGCCAGCCTGCAGACTGAAAGGATCACTGTTCAATTCCTCGTCCAATTCTGGTCAACGGCATGTATCTTGGTTGCAGGGTCCTCCTCAGCCTGGACCCTGGACAGGGCACATGCAGGAGGCAACCAATGGAAGTTTTCTCTCACATTGATATTTCTCTCTGCCTTTCTCTCTCTCTTCTACTCTCTAAAAATCAATGGAAAAATATCCTCGGGTGAAGATTAAAAAACAAAAAACAAAAACAAAAGACCCGTAGTTGCCAGAGGTTGGGAGGAGAGTGGAGGTATGAATAGGCAGAGCAAACAGAATTTTTAGGGCAGTGAAAATACTAAGCATGCTAACTATCCTGATGGACACGTGTCAAACATCCATCCAAACCCACTGATTTACACCAAGAGTGAATTCTAATGTAACCTGTGGATTTTGGGTAATAACGTTGTATCATGAGGTTCATAAATTGAAACAAATGTATTATTCTAGTGGGAGAGGTTGATAATTGGGGAGAATATGCATGAGTGGAAATAGCAGACATATAGAATATCTCTGTACCTTCCCCTCAATTTTTCTGTGAACCTGAAACTACTCTAAAAAAGAAAAATAAAGTCTTCATTAAAAAAAAAGAAAAGAAAAGGAAAAGCAATGGCTTGGAAATTATATATTCTGTCACTTACCAGCTATGTGATCTCTGACAAGTCTGATGATGATAAAGCAATACTCTATAATTCACATGTCATTTTGAGACTCACGTATGATATGTCACATCTGTTTCTCAACCAGCATATAAACTGTATGAGAGCAGACACTTGGCCTCTTTCACTGACTGTGATGAGGGAGAGGCTTGGAGATAATGGTAGGCAGGCAGAGATGTGGAACTAGGAATTAGGAATGAAAGCAGGTCTAAGATATAAACGAGTAAGTCATTTGCACGCAGGGGAAAGTCACAAAACCATGAAAGGTGAGTCACTGAGAGAATTATATATTGTTGAGAATCATTCCAACTCTCTGAACATTCATGCCATGATAAATGGAATGAGGGGCTGAATAGTTCTTTGATGATAAGTAGTGGTAAAAGTTATTGGAATCATCACTCTGACAATGAATTCTGGTCGGCAAAGCTCTGGATAAAGCAGCACAGGAGAATGAGCTTAGTATGTATTGAGCCCAAGATACAGCAGGTTGTTGTAATCCAACAAATAACTAAAATATATCCCTTTTCATATGCTTTACCTTTTTCTCAAAAGTATGGTTTTACAAAAGTCTGATTTTTGAACATTGTGAATATTGGGTTAAGGTTGCACTGCAATTAAGATGAAGAGAGAAAATACTTTAGATTAAAGCCTGAATATCCTCTTGGTTTTACAGAAGGAAAAAAAAAAAAAAAAAGGCTGGACTCTTTGGGTCCTAAACATGACTGCCTGAACTTTGCAACAATCAGAGAGAGAGAAAAAATTAAGAATTAAGTTGGTAGATCACACTTAATACCTACTAGCAAAGTGCTTAAAACAGCTGGCTCAGCCCTCATCAAGGCTGGTATCTCTTGCCACTCTACTGTGAATTTCTGACATTTTGTCCACATGTCATGTAGAAACATTTAATCAAATACACACTATATTCCCCAAAGTAAGGTACTTGGACCATATGGTTATTGGTTTTCCCAGAATCATTAATTTATTTACTTAATTTTTGTGTGTGTATAGCAGAGGTGGCTGTGATTCCAACTGACTAAAAGGGATAAACAGATGGTCAAAGCCAGATTATATACAAAGGTTAAAATATTCATGACCATGATTCCTCAGGGGACCAAACACAAATCCAGGCAGGATTTCCTGCTAGATAGTCTGAGACTTTCCATCACCCCTTCTAAAATTATAATTGTTGGTTATCTCCATGTTCTGGTTCCCCCATAGTCTGCTGTTTATCCCTTCCATATCCCCGCCTTTGTGGTTTTGTACATACTACCACTTTTGCTGCAGGTGCCACCCCTTCACATTTTCACTGATTTATTGACACCTTCCCTGACCATCCTGACCTATTATCAGTTTTTCCCTCTTATAGACACTATAGAGCTCATTGTCTATATATGAGTTATTTAGTAACTGAATTATCTTTTATATAGTAAACTTTTTATTCCCAAATTTTCTCTTTGCAAAACATTGCATTCTTTTGAGTTCTATTTTTTATACCTCCTGATTCCCATAGATGCCTAGTTGTTCATGTTGCACACACCTTGCATTCAATAAATATTTGTTGATTGATGGAAAACATAGTTAGTAGTACATATTTCTGATGGAAACAAACTATGTTTAAGGGGATGTAATGATTTCTTCTTAAACAAAGCATCATAATGTGAATACTGTTAACAGTGACCCTAGGGGTTACAGTTTTGTATTGAATTATTTTTCTGTTTAAATAATGGTACTATTATATTATGGTACTATTGTACCATAGCTGCTGCCTTTTAAAATTTATTGGCATTGATTGGAGTCCACACTGGGCTGTGATGAATAGCTTTGATTTGGGACTTGGTGCTACAGTTACAGTTGATGGCAGAAACAAAGTGAAGGCTATGTCGATAGGTCAAAATACTGAGGATATAAATAATATATTAATATTGTAATTTTCATCTTCAAAAAAATGAGAACACATTAACAGAAGCCATAGGGATCTCAGAAACTGGTATACTCTCATTTAAACAAAGAAGATACTTTAAAAATATATCCAATCTAATAAAAGAGTAATATGCTAATTGATGTCACTCCACTACACCCTAAGCCACGCCCACCAGCCAATCAGAGTGACTATATGCAAATTAACCCAACCAAGAGGGCAGCAGGCCATGGACCTAGAGCAAACAGGAGGTTTGTTTGCCCCATGCAATGGAGGAAACTAAACTTCCCACCTGCCTAGGCTGGCTGTGGCCTCTGCTCAAAGCAACAAAGTTTCAATTATAGAAGTCATGGAGCTAGAGCAACCAGGTTTGCTTGCCCTGTGATGAAGGAAGCTAAGCTTCCCCACCTGCCTAGGTGCCTGTGGCCTCCACTCAAGGCAACAAAGTTTTAATTATAGAAGATAATAAATCTCAGATACCTGCTTTTAGCCAGCCTCACTGGGAACTGGGTCACTGGGGGCTGTGGCCAGCCTGCAAACAGCCATCAGCCCCTTACCCAGACTGGCCAGGCACCCCAGAAGAGACCCCCACCCTGAAGGGGATGTGACCAGCCTGTAAACAGCCATCAGCCACTTACCCAGGCTGGCCAGGCATCCCAGTAAGACCCCCTGCCTGAAGGGGATGTGTCCAGCCTGAAAATGGCCAATTCAGCCCCTCACCCATGCTGGCCAGGAATCCCAGCGAGACCCCCACTCTGATCTGGGACACGCTTCAGGGCAAACCAGAAGGCCCCACCTATGCACCAGGCCTCTATCCTATATAATAAAAGGATAATATGCAAATTGACCCTAACAGCAGAACCACTGGGAATGACTGCTCACTATGACACACAATGACCACCAGGGGGCAGACGCTCAATGCAGGAGCTGCCCCTGGTGGTCAGGGCACTCCCACAGGGGGAACTCTGCTCAATCATAAGCCAGGATGATGGCTGCCAGTACATCAGTGGTGGTGGGAGCCTCTCCTGCTTCCTCAGCAGTGCTAAGGATGTCCAACTGCAGCTTAGGCCTGCTCTCTGCTGGCAAGTGGACATCCCCTGAGGGCTCCCAGGCTGCCAGAAGGATGTCTGACTACCAGCTTAGGCCTGATCACCCGGGAAGTGGGTTAAGTCAGCAGGTGGACATCCCCCAAGGGGTCCCAGACTGGGAGAGGGCACAGGTAAGGCTGAGGTAACCCCCTCAAGTGCACAAATTTTTGTGCTCCAGGCCTCTAGTGTGTGTGTGTGTGTGTGTGTGTGTGTATACTAGGGGTCCGGTGCACAAAAATTTGTGCACTGGGGCAGTAGGGGGGTGTTTCCTCAGCCCAGCCTGTGCCCTCTCACAGTTTGGGACCCCTCTGGGGATGTCCACCTGCTGGTGAGCCTGGCCAGCCTGGGTGATGGGCCAATGTCTGTTTGCAAGCTGGTCAGGGTCCCCAGTGGGGACCCTCACCCCAGGAGATGTGGCAAGCCTGGGTGAGGGGCGAAGGGCAGTTTTCAGGCTGGCCATAGCTCCCACTGACCCTCCGGGCCATCCGCCTTGGAAGCGATGGGATGGTGCTGGCCACCCCATAGGCTTCCCAGGAGGGGGCCTTGGGGTCCCCCGGCTGGTCCTATCCACCCAACCCCCAGGCTTCTCCACCTGGGATGCCGATCGGGTTGCACTAGCCACCCCATCAGCCTCCCAGGAGGGGGCCCCGGGGTCCTGCAGGCTCGTTCCCCGCCCCCCCGCAAGGCTTCCCCACAGGCTGGTTCCCCGCCCCCTGAAAGGCTTCTCCTCCTGGGAAGCCAATCAGTTGGGCCATCGGCCTCCTAGGAGGGGGTCACAGGGTCCCACAGGCTGGTTCCCCCCCCCCCCCCCCGCAAGGCTTCTCCGCCTGGGAAGCTGATCCAGTGGCGCTGGCCACCCCATCGGCCTCCCAGGAGGGGGCCCCGGGGTCCTGCAGGCTTGTTCCCCACCCCACCACAAGGCTTCTCCACCTGGGAGGCCGATTGGGTGGCACTGGCCACACCATCGGCCTCCCAGGAGGGAGCCGTGGGGTCTCGCCGTCTGTTCCCGCACCCTGGAGTCTTCTGCCTGGGAAGGCATCAGTGGCCCAGGGAGCCAGATGCCTTCCCAGGATGGAGGTTCCCAAGATGGCGGAGGCAGCAGCTCCAAAGAAGCTGCACACCAGCGCTGCGGCCTCCGCCATCTTGGCTAGGCTAATTTGCATACAGTCACTCTGATTGGCTGGTGGGCATGGCTTAGGCCATCCCAAAGAAACAGTTAATTTTAATATTATGCTTTATTAGTTAACATATATATATATATATATATATATATATATATATATATATATATATCTTATTATTTCAGAGAGGAAGGATGAGGGAGAGATAGAAATATCATTGATGAGAAAGAATAATTGATCAGCTGCCTCCTGCACACCCACTACTGGGGATCAAGCCCACAACCCAGACATGTGCCCTTGACCAGGACCCTGCAATTGGCAGGCCAACACTATCCACTGAGCCAAGCCAGCTAGAGCACAGTTTTTTAAGAAAGTACATTTTGAGACATTGACTGGTAAAAATTCAGAATCAGTATTCCTGAATATATGCTCTTAAGCATATGTAGTATATTAACTAAAATCCTCTTAGTATACTTTTATTATACTTACAATGTATACATGCGGGAGAAGTTGTCATACAGCCACTTACCTGCTTTCTTTTGTGGTCCCTTTTTCTCTCGCCCTATTTTTGGATCTTTTACTCCAAGTTCCCAGTGCCCTCTGGTGCTTTCCCCAACCCTTGCCAATGCCTAACTCCACACACTTAGACCAGCCTCTCTTTTCAATAGTTGCCAGTTCAATCTTTTCCAACATAGAACTGCCTCAGCCAACAACTACATTTGTAGACTATATGTGCTACACCTGCTGGAATACTTATCTTTTCTTTCCAGAATCCAGATATGACTTGATAAACTTTGGATTTTTGAGTAATAGGAGAGGATTTTTAGAGATGGATTCCAGGCATTTTCCCCTGTCATCTTATTCTCCCTCCTGTCCATCTTGCTCCAGTTTCCAGCACTGGCATTTTGCTTCTGGTTAACCTTGACTGTGAATACATTCATGTCTGCCTGTCAGCTCCCTGTGCACAGCCCCTCAGAATGAAAGCCACTGGTTTCCAGCCAACATTTTCTCTAACCCATTTCCATTTCTGTCTTTTGTCAATATCCTATTGGGATCCTGGATGCTTCCATTGCCAAAACCACGTATGAACTTGGGTTTTGTGCCTGGAAAGCACCAAAGGGATGTCAGTATCGGTTTAGCACCTAGATCTGCTCCAGTTCAGCCACCATTATGCTGCTTCATCAGACGGCACTGTTTATCCAGTATTTTTATTGTACCAGGCCTTTTCCTAAACATTCAATGGTAAGGAAATATATTTTGTCAACTAGATATGTGCTCAGAAATACCCAAGAAAGTGACTCAGTGATAATCATCAAACTGAATTCTGGGGAGGTGGGGAAAGCTCACTTTCGATCTGTGTATTTCTAAAAAGAAAACTGTGTTGTGAAGAGCAGATATGTAGCCCAGCAGGTCTCATCACAGAAAACATTTGCTATGGAACAGTCAAACATAGAGAAAAATAGAGCCAGAGGTGACTTTAACAATCATCTCATCCAAACCTTTTATTTTATAAGCTGAGGTCAAACGTGTTAAGGAACAGAGCCAGTACCAGAGTCCTAGTCTTCTGACTCATAACCAAGTAATAGTATAATTATAAATTTACATTACAGGTATATAGTCCATATTTCAAACAAAAGTTATAAAGATGAGGGCATCTAATATTCTTTGATTTCTTAGCACATGGCAGGCCTGATGCAAAGTATTAGACCCATTGATTCACTCAATTTGTATAATAATCCTGAGCAGTAGGTAGTATTATCATTCCCATACTACAGATGAGGACACTCCAGTTTGCATTCTATGATTATTATGGGTATCAACCAATATCAAAGCATAAGTAAGAGATGGTCACAGAGTGAAAGCCTGGTTTTGTTTTGTTTTGTTTGTTTATCATACATGGAGAAGGAAGGACTAAAAACCAATAGTTACAGAAGCTTGAAATTTATATTTTATTCTCATTTATGTTTGCCATGACAACTCAGTGGGCTGTCACGGAACAGGAGGAAAATGAAGCTGAAAATGTCTTTGTTGATCATATTTAAAAAATTACTTCTCATGCCAGTTTTATTTTAATTCAATGAAGAGACAGGAGACCCTGACTTACTGTTCAACATTTCCGAACGAGAGCCTTCAGGCTTTCACATCCCTGTTCATGTTTTTACTTATTTTCTTTTCTGTGAGTTTCCAAAACCTCCTTCTCAAGCCCCCTTCTGAGACTCATAGGTCAGAAAAAAGATGGAAAATGCACAGTTGTGATGAGCACTGCTATAACCTGGAGTATGGGGGCTTGTGAATGCCAGCTTTCATGTCCCAGGGGCCTGGGGAAGAAATGGCTAAATGCAGTCATTCTGATGGAATCAACAGGTTGTCTTGACCACCTCCGTCATCATCCACAATTAACCTTCTCTTCCCTTGGATGCTTTTTGTATGGCTTGACTATGTTTTCCCTTCAAACTGGCAGTCTGAGCATTTTGTGGAGAGAAGAGACAGGAGAGGGAATGTGACTAGAAATATGGTTGTGGGTGTTTTTTTTAACAAGTTCTCTAAAAACCTTAAAAAAGGACCTTTAAAAAAATCTCTGTGAATTACCTTCTTTTGCTTTTAAAAATACAGAAAGCTCAATGTTCCACACTAGTTCATGAGACACACCCGTTAGGGTACAAAAGAATGATCTCATTTTAGGCACTCAACCAAGACAGAATAATTTGTTTCTTTAAAAAGAAACTTCTACTAAAGTTGAAAGTATGCCAATACATGGGACATATCAATTAAACCATTAACACAAAGATAACAATTTCTCCATTTTAAAAAGTATAGCTCACCTAGGTAAAAGCCATAGAGGAAAATCCATCATCATTTCACAATGACATCTTTAATTTTTTCAAGTTAATTTTTTCCCCAGTTATCCTTCACTTTTCTTCCAAAAACACAGAAAACTGTCACTTTGAAAGTCAATTTCAAAACATTGTCAAGTTGTAAACTGGGGGGTGGGGAGGGGGGGAATCAAGAATTTTTAAGCAGAGATCAAAGTACAGTGAAGGACTGACAACAAAACAAAACCTATGCTTTGGTGTTGAATTCTAAAACGTCTTTATGGGGTTTTAAACATGGTAGCGATTGCTTTTCAGGGATCTCTAGTCACTTATTCAAATCAAGCAATCACACCTCAAGCTGCGCCGTTTGCACACGTTTAATGCTGTCTTGCATACAAGTGAAAGATACTAAGGCTCTCGCTGCCTATTTCCACAATGTGGTGGGCTTGGTTTGGAAAAATAGAAAAGTATGCTATTGCAAAATCAACATATGGTTTCCCCCAGTAAATCTGCCTGAATATTGCAGAAAGCATGCAGCATAACAATCTTGTGGACACTGCAGCAGAGTCAAGGAAAAGAAGCTGACTTTGGGCTGACTGCTTTTCCATTTTCTTATGTAAGTGAGTTAAGAAAGAAGTTAGTCTTATACACACATGCACACTAACTGAAGAATAAAGTGTATTTGTTCAGTTGCAGAGTAGCATCCTTATCTCTCCTGGAAATGTCAGAGGGAAAGAAAAGGTATATATGGCTCCTGATAAAATAAGCATTTTAGAAATTGTTTAAATTACTTAAACATTATTTAAATTGGCCTAGTGGACAACTTAGGGGTACCTTTCTAATTCAAGAGCCACTTACTGTTTTCTCCAATAAGTAAACTCTGAGCCACGGTTTTGTTTTCTACCGACCATGGTCAAATTTAAACTATGTGAGCCTGCATCAATGGCCATAGCTGATTACCCAAGCTGAGACCATCTAATTCTCTCTCAGAAATTGAGAATTTGGATTGAACAAGAGCAGGTCCTTCATTTCTGAGTATCACTGGCACTGAATATGGAAACTTGAAATGTGTTTGGTGGTCAGGATTCCCTGTAAGAATACAGGAAAGAGAGCTACCGAGAGAAACAGAGGAAGATTTTTAGTTGTCCTAGTTCTTGCATAAGACCCAACTCCAACTAGCATTTACACTTCATCATATACTACATAGTTTGCCACTTTTTAAAAAATCTCCTTCCCATTTTGCTTACAGTATTTCTTCTGACAGAAAGAGTCTAAATTAATACACACAGTGAATTGAGATCCTATGAGGGTATAAATTATAAATAGCAAAATGGAGGGGAGAGGAGGCTAAAGTTTGAAGCCTTTAAGGATTTTCTTTTATCCTTTCCCCCCCCTTAGCTTTTTATATGCTGTTCTATAATATTTTCAGCCAAATCCTTTTCTTCCATCAGAAGGAGATACACTGGGGACAAATATGTTCTTAAACTTCTTTTTGCATCTCGTTGCAACCCCTCTCAGCGCAGTTCTGGGATTTATAGAAGGATAACCTATGTTTTTTAAGTTTGAAGATTTGTGGGGTTTTTTTTGAAATATGTTTTTCATTTATTTTAGAGAGAGAAGAAGGAAGAGGGAGAGAGAGAGATAGAAACATCCATGAGAGAGAAACATTGATCAGCTGCCTCTTGCATGGCCTCTACTGGGGATCCAGCCTGCAACTCTAGTCATGTGCCCTGACTAGAATCAAGCCAACAACCTCTTGGTGTACCAATCAGCTAAGCCACACTGGGTAGGGCTTCAAAATCTATTTTATTATTGATTTTAAAAATATTTTTACAATAATTTTCCATAATTCCAAGTGAGGTGATTTTGATTTTTTCCTTCTTGCTTTACTTCCTCTGTCTCCTGGGGAGTTGGGGAACTGCAAAAACTACTGGATAGAAGGCAAATTGCCTGCATAGAAAGAATCCCTACCCTCATAAAGAATATGGTGAAAGTCCCTTGTAATCATATGATTCAGTGACCATTAAAAATAGACTGCTGTTAAATAAGTTTAAAAAAACAAGAGGCACTGTTTTAAGGTTAGCAGAGTAAATCTATGAAATGTAATAATTGATCATCTGCAGTTTACTTTGCTAATGTATAGATGTTCTCCCAATGTCAAGACTGTTTTGTAAAAATGAATGTTTCTACATTTTTCTGAAATAAGAAATTACGTCATGGTCTAAATAGAGAAATTGCAGCACAGGTTCAGCTTCTTAGTGGGAGAAAGACCCCAGAGAAAATTCAGTGAGAGCAGCAGAACAAAGGGGGATATTATGTGAGTGACAATGATTTCAGCTTTCTTTCTAATATGAAAAGACAGCAGGATCGAAGCAGTGGGGCCACCCACTGCTGAAAGAAAAAAACGCTTGCATCCTCAATACCTTTGATTGGCTAGTTTGTAGAGGTGAGAATGTAGCTCTCACAGCATGCACTGGAGAAATAAGTTAAATTTCATCCGCTTGTCTCTTCCCACCCTTCGCCTATAGAATATTTCTAATTGAAGTCTCTGCTAAGGAAATGTCGGCTAATATCTACATTGAAACTTTACTTAGAAGTTTTTGTGGAGTTGCCAAGCTTTTATTCATCTCTTTGAGAATGAGATACATTTTACAGTTTTTATCGGATTTATCCCCGCCCCATTTGTTTTGTATCTATGATAGCAGTGGATTAGAGTATGTCTCTTCCTAAAATATATAAGATAATGTCAAAAACAATAAAAATACTCTGATGTGGTTATTGGATAACTGCAAACATTAATTCCTTAGCCATTTGTTCATTCTTTTCTCACTCTAATTAATGGCGAAAAACACTTCATATCAAAAATAAAGAAGTCTCCTTTTAAATAAATAATTTAATCTCTTGTCTTACAAATATACCCTTTCTCTCAGAAAGCTATTTTGTCACAAATCCTTTGGCTACCAAAGGATTAGAGAAATATGTATAATTAGCTCTTTTAGACATAATCAATGGATAAAATTCAAGATTTCTCCTTTAAGTTTTGCCTTCAACCCTAACTTTCCCTAACCACCAGTGTACTCCTGAGCATTTTATAAGGACACCATTTGGACAGTTATTTTGGTCTGCCCTTTTAGTTACTTCTTCTAGGAATCTTCTTTATCTTGGAAGCAACGCTCCACACAGAAACAGCATCAGATATTTCTTTTCAGATGAAAACACACACTCTTTACACAGGAGGAGGGTGGTAGGAGGAGGCCACCTTTATAAGGGAGAAGGATTCATTTACAGAAAAGTCATAAAGTCAGGAGGAGGGTAGCTGAAGTTTCCCAGAGTGCAAGGCCCCAAACTGAGCCATTAGTGGGTCAGACATGGCCTAACCTATTTTCTTCACATAAATGAGCCATGAGCCAACCTGAGGCAACCAATGTTTCCTAAGGAATAATGTCCCCAAAATAAAAGCTAATAATAGCTCTAGATGGTTCAGCTCAGTGGATAGAGAGTCAGCCTGTGGACTGAAGGGTCGGGTTTGATTCTAGTCAAGGGCATGTACCTCGGTTGCAGGTCCTCTCCAGCCTGAGCCCTGATTGGGGCTCATGCAGAAGACAATCAATAAATGTGTTTCTCATATTGATATTTCTCTCTATCTTTCCCTCTCTCTTCCACTCTCTCTAAAACTCAAAGGGAAAATATTCTTGGGTGAGGATTTAAAAAAAAAAAGCTATAGTAATAGCATATGGATATCCTCAGTGAGGAAGTCTTGGTGTAGTCTCTTCTCTCCATCATTACTGCTTTCTCCACTCAGGCATGAATATTTGCAGTAACTTCCTTGCTAGTCAACTAGGCCCAGTACCTCTGCTGGTCATCCACCCTGCCATTGCTACTGTGGGTGGCTACAAAGCGTATTTGATCATATCCATCTCCATTGATTCCAACCATGGACTGCGGCTTTCTCTAGCACTATCATAAAATTAGGAATAGCCCTACAGATTATAAGAGTTTAAAAACCTGTCCCATTCTGTCCTCAAAATACAAAATCCTTGAGTGTTACCCCCATACACGTAAAAGCAAGATATCCAAAAGTCCCACTTAGCTTCTCCCAAGAACATTCCCTTCTCTCTCCTTTATGTGTGCAGGTGTCCTTATTGCCTCTACTGATGAGGAAAAGTGCCATTGGATAAGTCCAAGGTCATCAAGTGAATGCAGTGAAAGGATGACAGAGGCTCAGTGGAAACTGATGCAGGGAAGGAAAAATAATTTCCCCTCTGCCTTTCTGAGTCTTAGCCAAGACTGCTGTGATAAAAGATTAATAAAAATGAGTTTGCTAATATGTGTACCTCATGAGTACATGCAAGATGCCCAAGAAATGAATTAGCTCCCTGGGCTGGCTTAGAATTCAGGCTTAAGTACCATCTTAATAGAGAAATCAGAGAGAGGATGTTGGCCTTTTAAGGGAGTATATATGGTTTTCAGGGAAAATAAATGGGCCCTTAGAAGAACAAATGGGAGGTATGGTGGCTTATGACAAAGTGTGTCTAGGAGTAGTGTCTACTTCTTGTTTCCCTTTCTGTGATGAGTCAATCCTCCCTAGTTGATGAAACTCCTTGGGAGGCGAGAGAATTGATGACAATTGAAATTTTTCTGTCTTTAGGCAGATAGAAGGAGTTCAAGGAAGCCTCTCCCTGCATCTACCTCCTTCAAGTACCTACTTTTGGGTGACATGTTTTGCTACCCTTTACTAACTTGACAATCTGAGTCCCAAGATAAGAAATGGACTGTATCCCGTTTTTCTTATCAGTTACTTGGTACTGAAGTAGTGCCATCATGTATACTACCAAACATTATGGGGACAGACACTCACTCACTCCCCAGTGACTTTCTTAGTTGATGGGCCCCGGAGAAGCTAGTTGGAGTCATTTGAATTAAAACTCCTTTGATCTCCTTAGCCTCATGGGGATGATATGACAGAGATCAGTTATTGTAGACAAGTGCTGCCAAGGAATGGGGAGTCTTTCTGATGGAACAGGGAGGCAGATGAGGCTTTTCTACAGACGATCTGGCCTATAGGTTGAGGCATTCCCCCAAATGGTAAGGCTGACCTTACAATTTTGATCCAAAATTCAGTAGTTGAGCCAGGATATTTTTTTTCTCCTGCAACTATCACCAGTAGGGAACCAGACTCCTTTGAAGTAGGGGAACAATTATTTTCCAACAACAGAGTCAATCATAGGCTCTCAAATAAGTACTATAGATCTATAAATGAATTTATTATTTATGCACATTAAGTTTTGGCATGCAGATCAGGTGGAAGCACTGAGTCTAATGTCTAGCACGTCTCAGAAGTAAAACCACAAGCCCCATGATAAACCCCTGAAAGACTAGAACAATCCTTTTATCCTAAAAAGATTGTAACTGTTTTCCCATTCCTTTAACCTTCTAAGTTTGGCAGATGTCAGTTATTCTAAGATGTTATGTGGTCCCCATCTAATCTTTGACAAGAAATGACAGTATCTGTTGCTAATAAAGAGAACAAAAGTAAGCCAGAGTGTTCAAACCATAATGACAATGCGAGCATGACACAAAATAACTTTTAAGAGCTTGCCTCAACCTATATCTTAACCTTCAACTCTCTTGTCAAACCTACAGTTGAATTCTACTCTTCAATAAAGGCATTATCTGTAATTACACAAGGGGTCCTATTGTTGTTAGAATTGCTCCTATTGCTACCTAGAATGTCCTCTCTCATTCCACACCTGGTGTCATCTCCCTCTTTTTTTAGGAGCCGATGGAAGGACACTTTCACTCTTGATTCAAATCCCAACCTTTACTGAGGTCAGATTTGAACATTCTTTTAATTGTCCAATTGCATATAGTTATCTACATACAAGATTAAAACAATTGAAATATAACTTTACATTTTATTAATACCAAGCATGTACTCCAGAATGAGATGGGCCTTCCATGAACACTGTATCTTCCAGGTCACATCTAGAAATAAAAAGAACCCCCGCCACTGTTGGCTGAAGTCTACACTACAGTTACTTATACCAAATGCAGTTAAAGAGTAAGTCTGCTAAGGGCACTGTCTCCATCAGCTGCCTTTGTTCCTAGCCCCTCAGCTGCTGAGCCCTGGTGTTCTCTGTATTGTTGGTCTGCTCTCTGAAATTGACAAGGGGACTGCCCCTACAGAGGTGTCATGCAGTGGTCCCAAGGAGCTGGGAGTTGGTTGGGTAAGTCTTCCTTATGCATGGATAAAGCCTTAGTAAGGCCCTTCGGCTACACCTTGAAATCCTGTCTTCCGTTCCAGGGTTGGTCTGTAATAAAGGTTTTTTGTTTTTTTTTTTTTGGTTTACTTGGTTTTTTTTTAAAAAAAACCTGTCTGCTTCTTATGTCTATCTTTCCATTGGCTTTGAATTCTGGAGAGAAAAGATTGTGTGATTCATTGACTCTTCCTTCTAAAACAGAGAGAGAGAAACATGGATGTGAGAGAGACACATCCCTTGGTTGCCTCCCATTCACACCCTGACTGGGGCCTGGGATCAAGCCTGTAACTAAGGTATGTGCCCTTGACCGGAAATCAAATCCAGCAGGCCAATATCTCCAACCACTGAGCAAAACTGGCTGGGCTTGTGGGCTCCTTCTTGATTTAACCTAACCCATTGGCCATGGGAACAACTCTGCCATCTGGATTCCCTCTCCACTTGACCATCTGCAAATGGAACACTGAAAGTTTTACTTGCAAATCCTCTAGGTATTGCAAAGTGCACTTGAATCCTCTGGTTAGCTGCACAATATGAAACTGGTACTACTTAAGAAAAATCAACAGAATCTATCAAAATTCTTTAAAATATCATGATGATTTGGAACATTTTTATTGAAGGACGTAATAGATTCATTTTATTTTGTGAAAAGGGGTGAGGCCATTATTGTTAATGAATAATTATAAAGCAACAATTTACAGGGTCTAAATCGCCAAAGCACCTTATAAGTAGACAGGGCAGTTACTACTTATCTTTCCCCTCTACATTTAGGCCCTCTTGGCCAAATAAAACAGTAATTGGTGAGTCTTATAAGCATATTCCAGTCTTACAAAGCCATAGCCTATGATTAGAGTCACACTTTCATACATTTTCATAGAATGGATAGCCCAACCGAAATAATGGTAGGCTCCCCCCACCCATCCATTGCCATGGGGTGTCTTAAATAGTCCCTAAAGTACAGCCACTTTTTCTTTTATGGAAAAGACTTAAGTGTTTCATCAAACCAGCTACATGAGTGATTTCTGGATTGCTAGCTTCTTCACTTTCTTTTTTAATGCAGGTTCTCCTGTCTTGTAAAACAGCATGAGCAGGAAATGGTCTTACCAGAGTAGAATGAATTACTGCCATTTCCCAGACACTGAAAATCTCACTGAACATTTGGTGGAAGAGAGAAACTGTTTGTGCACTTCCTCAGAGAAAAGTAAAGCCCTTTCATTCCTGGCTTCTGTTTGGACTACCAAATGTGTCTCCCTTCAGTTGCCTTGGTGATTTCTTTGCTCATCTGTCATCACAGGTGTTCCTTCCCCTTCACCTGTTTCCTCTCCCTCCATTGTTTGCTGAGTGATGACATAAACACAGGCCAAGCTTCAGAGGTCACAGATGACTATACGATGGAAGTGATGGGAAACTTTCCTGTAAGAACTTTCACTTCAGTGAATATATTTACATGAGGATAAAGGAGTCAACAGAGTGACTTCTGATCAGAGCACATTATTTCCTGAACCTTATGAGGGTTGATTTTATTTGCTTTAGGATGAAGAGAAGACTATCAATATTGGAGGAAAACATAAGCAGTGAGGGCAACCATGAAGACAGCCCTGTACTGCATAGCTGGCATTCTCTCCTGTGAGCAAATTCTAAATAGCGTATTACTTTTTAGTCACAATGACTGCCCAGTGCCCTTCAGCCCCTGAGATAAAGCTTGGCAGTTACACCCCGCATATTTCTCTCCCACATTCTGCTGGGAAGCCTTCCTGAGTTTGGCATTGCTTTCTCTCCCCTTGCTTAGTTGGTGAATATGGAGAAGCATTCATTATGCAGATTTTCAAGCTGTAATCTAGGCTTGCATTCATCACCTGTGCTGCCTCTATTTCATGATAATGTCACATGAACCTTATTTAGCGTATTTACTTGATTTTTAACTTTTTAAATGTTGATGAGTTTTAGTAGCAATAGAATCGCTGTTCGACAAAGTGTGATGGTTGAGGAACTCTCTACGTGGATGCCTTTTTCTCCCCAACCGAGGATTTGCAGTATTTTCCTGAGGAGGCACGGAGAAATGTTTCAGGAAGATTCCCTGTGAACATCCTTGACTAGTCTCTTGCTGCTGTCATCAATTGGACCTATCTTTATATAGAACTCAATTGCTTCTCCAACTTACAGTGCATGTAACACTGCTTCTATTTACACCTATGTGAAGGTCATTTTTTTGGTCCACAAAACATCTCTTCCTTCATAGTATTGTTTGTTGGTATATATGAATTTTCTTGAAATTTATTCCTGCTGGGAACTAGACTTGATTCTTTTATTTTATTTAAATATTTCTTTATTTATTTATCCTATCTAATAAAGCAGGAATATGCTAATTGACCCTCACACCACTGCAAAGATGGCAGTGCCCACAGCCAATGAGAAGAGAATATGCTAATTGACTGCCATACCCTCAAAGATGGTGGTGCCCACAGCCAATAAGGAGGGAATATACTAATTGACTGCCATGCCCTTAAGGAGGGCGGCACCCACAGTCACAAGATGGTGGCGGCTAGTCCCCTCAGGCCCCCAGCCACCCAGGGCGGACCCGAGATACAGGCAAGCCTTGGCTGTTGACTGCCCAGCCACCAGGGCCAGCCCGAGGTGCAGGCAAGCCTCAGATGGCAGCTGCCCAGCTGCCCAGAGCTACCCGAGGCTCAGGTAACCAGGGCCGGCCGAGGCTTGTGATGCCAGCAGTGGCAGCATCAGAGGTGTGATGGGGGCTTTGCCTTCCCCTGATCGCCAGGTTGCCTCCCACTTTCTGAGGGCTCCCAGACTGTGAGAGGGGGCAGGCTTGGCTGAGGGATGCCCACCTCCAGTGCATGAATTTTCATGCATCTGGACTCTAGGTTTTATATGAAAACATGCTCAAAGTCACTAATCATCCCAGAGATGCAAACCAAAATTATAATGTGGTACCATCTCAAACCTGTCAGAATGGCTATCATCAACAAATCAACAAATGACAAGTGCTGGTGAGGATGTGGAGAAAAAGGGACCCGCATGCACTGCTGGTGGGAATGCAGACTGGTGCAGCCACTGTGGAGACCAGTATGGAGTTTCCTCAAAAAAATTATTTATTTTTGAGAGAGAGAGGAAGGTAGAGTGATAGAGAGACAGAAACGTCAATGAGAGAGAAACCATAAATTGGCTGCCTCTTGCACCCTACTGTGGACTGAGTCTACAACTCAGGTATGTGCCCTGACTGGGAATCAAACCAGTGACCTCTTGGTTCCTGGTTCAGTTCTTAACCACTGAGCACACAGGCCAGAGTAGGCTTGATTCTTGCTTGGGTTTATCATATGAGTGAATACCAGATCCCAGGTAAGGTCTCTTTGTTTGAGGTAAACAAAACTTGGAGCCCACTGAGGAAAAAGAAAGGTGGTTTGATACAGGAGTACAATACCAGGATCCACATGGGACCTAATGGGAGCCTTAACAAACAATCCAACCACAGTTATACACACCTCACCTGTCCTCTGAGCCCAGAACTCTCCTGTGTAAAATAGGACACTGGAATATGTAGTTTCAAATATTTATTCTCATTCTACGTTGTCTAAGTTTCTAAGTGTGCAAAGAACATTAATTCTTTATAAATCAAAGCTATCTTTGTAGAAGAGTAAAGTTATTTTGCATGCTGAGTGCTTTTCCGCAATACAGATTACATTACCATGTGTCCCAAGTTGTCTCTTAAGTATAAAATGCACTGTCTCTAACACTGCAAAAAAACCAGGCTGTAACATATTGCAATCTGTTATCTCACCACGCAGAAAATTCTCTTTCACCTGAAGCTTTTCCACATTGATTCCTTATGCTCTTGTGCAGGAAAGTATTACATTATGTAATGTAGGTAAAAGGGTTGGGGAGAGGAAAGAAATTCTTAAAATTATTATTTTAAGCAGTTAAATGACTTCAGATATTCTAACTTTTACCAAAGCCCTACAGGTCCAGAGTCTCATTTTTTCCCCAAGCACTGATTTTATAAAGGCTTATACTATGTTGTTTGTTATCATGTTAAACTCTCCAAAAATATGTTAAGCTCTAGAAATTTCTAATATTCATGGCATTATATTTGACTTTGAGGACACATAACTCTCAAAACTTTCCATCTAATATAATAAAAGAGAAACATGCAAATTGACCGTTACCACCAGCCAATCAGAGCTGTTGTATGCAAATTAACCCAGCCAAGATGGAGGCTGGCAGGGCGGCTCTGCACTGGGAGCCTCCACGGCCGGCCAGCATAGCTGTGCCAGGTGTGTCAGCTCAGTGGGAGGTGGGGTCTGGCCTGGGGCCTCCTCGGGGCGTCCAGAAGCAGCTGTCCTGGGTCTGCTGCCTAGCTCTGCCTCCGGGAGCCTCCGAGGAGTATCCAGGAGCGCCTGTCCCAGGTCCACTGCCTGGCTCCACCCCCTGGGGGCCTCCCCGGGGCATGCAGGATCATGGGACCTCTGAAGGGTATGCAGGAGCAGCCGTCCAGGGTCTGCTGCTTGGCTTTGCCCCCCAGGGGCCTCTGCGGGACATCCAGGAACGCCTGTCCTGGGTCCACTGCCTGGCTCTGCCCTGGGGGCCTCCACAGGATGTCCAGAAACACCCGTTCAGGGTCCTCTACCTTCATCCACCCCCCAGGGGCCTCCACAGGGC
>PVJC01002717.1:23259-77153 GCA_004026665.1 Murina feae | reverse complement strand
GGGGGTTATAGAAGGTGAGCAAAGGGTGGGTTTGAGATGTTTGGGTGGGTTAAGTGGGCATTTTGACAACACGGCTTCTCCTTGGCATGTTTAATTGTGATGTTTAACGGACATCCCTGCAGTCTAAGATGACACTTTTAAAGTAAAATTCTCTCCTAATGATGACTTGAGCCCTGCCACGCGATGGGAGAATCAGCAGAACCTGTAGGATCTGATTCGGAATTGACATTTCTCTATTGTAATTTTGTTCCGTTTATTTTTAAATTTTCTTTTTGTTTCACTGGAAAGGAAAGATAATGCTCAGTTTTAAACGTTAAAAGTGTACAAGTTGCTTTGTTACAATAAAACTAAATGTGTACACAAAGGATTTGATGCTTTTCTCTCAGAACAGATTTCAAGTTTGACTTTTATAACGTATTGTCAAACTTTGTCAACTTCATATTTTATACGCACTTTGCAGGGTGATCTCAGGGCTATGTGGACTGAGTAAAGGGGTTCGAATCAGTGTGTTAATGTCTCCATAGCTGGGAAACATCATGAGTGCAGTTTGTTATCAGTTTCTGAGAATTTTCAAATCATTTGAAATACCAGATTGCTCAAATTTAGTTCTATGTTGTACCTTTAATTTTGTATATCAAATTGGCATTTTAAAAATGGGTCTATATTTACCTGAATATAATAATAGTGCCTGCCACCACCACCACACAGACCTGGTGCTCTAATGCCGAGTCACACACGGGGCCGTTGCTGGCATGTCTTCGTTGGCACTAAAGGTGGCCCAGAGGACCGGCTGGCAGAGGAAGAAGTCCGTATTGGTGGTTAAGAAACTCAGGTTAGGAGTACTTTTGTCTCAAGTACCAGCTATTTAGTTTACCGTTCTCCAATGAGACCCGTCTGTGTGAATTGGGGTGAGATGATGGACTGTGCTAGATGCCATTGTGCATAGAACAACATTTTGAGAAGCTACCTAATGCCGAAGCTTTTTAATGCTGTAAAGTATAGTAGCGGAAATTAAATGCCAGTTAATTTTTTCAGAGATGAATTAATGGACAGCCTGGTCAAATTCAGAGCTATTTGATGTATAAAACATTTTATAAGTGGAACTATTCCATCAATAGGCAAAGTGTAATAAAACCTATCTAGATGGATAGTATGTAATTTCTGCACAGGTCTCTGTTTAGTGAATACATCACTGTATACTGGTCAGGAATCTTGCTCCAATAAAGGAACATAAAGAGTTTTTTGACTGGGATCATTCTCCTTGTTTTGTAGAGAAATGTTTCTTGCATTTGTACTCAGATGATAAGCAAGTTTTTGTCTTATTTGTGTTCATAGGGACAGGAAGTGGGGGAAATGTTAGTTAAGCAGTAAGTAGAGTACAGGTAACAGCTACATAAAAAGGTATGTATGAGACACGTGGACTGTTACTTGGGATATATAGCAAGTTCCTAAGGGTCGGGGGGAGTCGCTTTAATTAATACACATCTGTGGTTTTTTTTACAAAGTTACACATCATTAATCGCATTTTATAACATTTTGTGAATTAAAGAGTCACTAAAGGTAACTTCTTTCCTTCTATTGAGATTCCCCTGTGCCTGCAAGTCTTGTACAGTGTTAGGCTGTGAGAAAACTGGCGACATTAGGGCACTGGGAAATGGCTACAAAGTAGTGTGTGCTCTGTGCCTGATGGCAAAGGGAGTTCTTGGATTGGCCCTTAACGCAGGTATATATTGGAAAGTGCTAGATGGATGGCTCACAGCTTCTTTGATACAAGGACATTTCAAAGGAGCAAATAGCTGTTCAGTTTCTCCCCAGATGGCTGTGCTCAGTTCAGGAGGGGAACTTAACGAATGAATTGGGGCATAGAGGATAGTAGCTTGTCATGTGTCTTTACATTAATTTCAAAACCTTGAGGTTCTATTTTAGAGCATCCCTCCGGTTGAAGTTAACATGGGTTTCTCCAATGATGCCCTGGTTTCTAACAGATGATTCCCTGACCTTCGTAAACAGGCCCTCACTATGTCACCCAACTCTGGCTCTGAAATGCAGAGTTTAATTGGTCCGCAGAGTACTTGGGTGTCCTGTGGAGCCCACAAACTTGCTTTACTTGGGTTAGCTTTTGGCTATAAAAGGTATGACCTTTGGGGCATGTAGAGGGTTCCTGGACAGTTTACCGAATTGATCTGGCAGTCTATCATTATTTATGGCACAATGGCTTTGTGGTTTCTCCATCCAGAAACATTTGTTTTTTCTGCCTTTTTTGCTACATTATTCTATGATTATTTTTTGGCTCTCTATGAGAATGGAATTCTGTTGTAAAGGATGAAAGACTCAGGATTTCCTGAGCATTGATTGAGTCAAGATCTTCAGGAGTAGTCTACAATTGTTGAGAGAGGATAGCTTGCTTGCCTACCCAGTGTTGAACCAGGAGGTCATGTTTACATTCCCAGTTTGGGGCTCGGTCCCTGGTGGTGGGTGTGCAGGAGGCAATCCATGATTCTTTCATCATTGATATTTCTCCCTCTTCCTCCCAGAAGTTGGTAAAAATATGTTTTAGAGAAGGAAGCACATCCTCTAAAAACAAAGGACATCTTTCAGTCCGCAGGCTGACGCGCTCTCCACTGAGCCAAACAGGTTAGGGCTAGGACATCTTATTTGGAAAAGTCTATCCCCCACCCTAGCAGTGACCATTTCCTTTTGAAAATCTGGCTGTGCTTATTGGCTTACAAATTTACTTTTTAACATGTCCGAAAGAGAAGACAAGTTTTGTGATTAGAATAAGAACAGAGAGGACTTTTCAGAGGAGGGTGTGTGCTGGCTTGATCAGTTGGTGACATTGTGTACTCAGATACTACCCGAGGAAGGCAAATCTAGATGTAGATGGATTGATGTTTCTCAGACTGAGAGTATAGAAAAGGAAAAAAATGTTTCCTAAGCACCCTGCTAGGAATTTAGGTTCCTTTCAGGTTGATAGTTGACTCTGATGGATGTTGAATGTAAACTTCAGTTGTGCGAAGAATGAAAATTTCATGAATTCCCATCACTGTCAGACAATAGTACAGCAAGCTATCCGGTCAGGTTCCCATCCGGGTTCCCTGTAGGGTTTGCCCAGCCTGGGGTTCACTAAAAAGGGTGGATGGGTGGATGGGTGGATGGGTGGATTCTACTTTTCCTTGGTGACAAGTGAGGCAGTGGAACAGTTCCAAGGAAATTTGGAAAATCAATGCCAGTTCCTTTGACATAGTTCAGCCTTCTGGCTGCGGAAGCGAATGAGTGATGCTCAGCGGGAGCGAGACCGTCCTGAAATGAGTTTTGCTCGTTCAGTTCATGGCTTTCCCACTAGCCTACAGCCTGCCGTCAGAAGCTGGGAGCCCCGACTTGGGAATCACGGGGAATGACACCGACCTCAGGCAGCTTGCTAACAGCCCCCACTTAAAAGAGCCTCTTTGGTGTTAACGTCTCCCTCCGTGTCAGTGTCCGGACTTGCCTGTGATTGTGAAAAGTTGGCTGCTTCTCCGCTGAACCCAGTTTCCTTTGCAGTTGGGGATGCTTCTCGGTGGGTGTCCCGTTGCAGGGCAGTAACCAGGGTTGTCCCTGCCTTGCCAGATGCACTATTCCAATATCTGACACCTGTGGGATCTGGCTCCCTTGGCACGAGGTGCGGGGAAGGACAGGAGCCCAGGAGGTGGCTCGACAGCCACGGGCTAGGCAGTGAGGCCCCTGGGTTCCCTCCCGGCCAGCCGTCGCCAGGGCGCGCGGTGCGGGCCGCACAGTTACGATCCCGAGGCAGCGGCCAGTGCACGGGGTGCCCATGTGCCTTCTCTTCAGCGGGGCTTCTCAGGACCAGGGTGGGCCTCGTGGTGGAGGCGCGAGAGGCGTCTGCACTCCCCCGAGATTTGCTTGGGCTTCACTCTGTTCGTCGTAAGACGCGCCAAGATTTCGTGGGGGCGACAGGTTTGGGACGAGCCCTTTTGACACCGACG
The DNA here is from genome assembly GCA_004026665.1 of Murina feae. Classification (NCBI taxonomy): domain Eukaryota; kingdom Metazoa; phylum Chordata; class Mammalia; order Chiroptera; family Vespertilionidae; genus Murina; species Murina feae. The sequence goes on along the minus strand of PVJC01002717.1, from coordinate 73,170 downwards.
ACCTCGGAGAGGAGGACGTTGAGGGGCGGAGCCGGGTCGCGGGGGGTTCCCGGGACGAGGAGGCTGACCCGCCCGCCGTGGACCGGTCAGCAGGCGGCGCTGACTGCGCTCGGACCCGCCCCTCCGAGCACGCGGAGGAGCGACGCGCGAACTCCAGCCGGGGATGACCCCTCCTGCGCTCCTGGCCCGGGACGGGGGTCCGTGTCCCCGAGAAGGACCTGCGGCCTCCGAAGAGGAATCCCACGGGACCTCGGAGCCGCGGGAGGCGCCGGGGCCTCGGGTGCGCGAGCGGAGCCCCGAGAGCCGACCTGGCGCGGCCGAGTGGCGGCGGCGCCGAGTCCAGGTCCCGGAGGCCCGCGGACCTCGGGAGGGGGCGCCCGATCCCGCCGCTCCGGCGCCGCTTCCCGGGAAGTTTCAAGTTTTGAAAGTCTCGGCGGAGGAACCGGGGCTTCCGGACGGCCGGTGAGAGGAGGCCGCGTGGCCGGAGCGCGCCATGGAGGAGGAGGAGGCGCTGCGGCAGGTGAACGGCTCCGGGAGAGGCCGGGGTGCGGCCGGAAGGGGGGGCCTCCGGCGGTGTCCCCAGCTCCGCCCCGCGTCCCTTCACTGCCCCTGCCCCGGCCCTCCCGCCCTTCCCTTCGCTGGGCATAACTGCGCACGGGGTGGGGGTGGGGGGTAAGGCGTTCATGGCCCATGGGAACATCCCCAAGTCGCCCCGATGGACTCGGGCCTCCGGCCAGGCCAGCCTAGGAGCACATCTGAGCCACGGGCCTGGGTCCCAAGTGTCCTAAAGGCGGTTCTGCCCGGAAAGTAAAGGGCGGCCCGTGCGGGCTCCCTGGGGGAGAAGAACCCGTGGGCCTGGGGTCAGGGGGCCCGCCCAGAGCACAGGCTTGGGAGGAGGGTGGTCTCCAGGCCGAGGGGCCCTGCACCGCCTGCGCGGGAACCTTCGAGGGTATAGGGTCCAGCCCGAAGGGGCAGGGGCCGGGTTCCTGCCGCAGCCACAGCCGGCACAGGGCGCGGGGGGCGCAGGAGCCAAGACTGCGCGCACATCTGCGTTGGGAGGGTGGGGAGGTGTGTGTGCGCCGGGCCCATGTCCAGCCCCGAGCAGACAGGGGTCTGGGCCGCCTCCACCCCGATGCCCAGGGTCCCTCCTCCCACCTCCTTCCTGCGGAGCTCCCTCCGCCCATTCCAGCAGCGACTTGTGCACATTTTCCTATTTCCTGTGAACCTCCGCCCAGCGGTGCCGCTGGGTGACTCAGGACCCCGGTGGCCGGGCCCCCAGCTCCATGGGAGCTTTGTTGGCTGCAGCCCTTGGCTCTGGCCTTCGCCTGGAGTCTAGAGCCGGCAAAGGATTTCCTGAGCCCCACCCCTGCCCTCTGCCTGCCTGGCCCGCCAGGCCCCAGGTCTGGGCTGGGGGTGGGGTCCCTGAGGCTGGGGTGGCCACCCTTCCACTGGGCTCAGGAGATGGCGAGCGAAGAGGTAAGGCGGAGGCCCCGGAGGAGCCCCTGGGAGGGGTCCTGGGTGACCCTGGGCTGAGGTCGGCTGTGGCACCGCGGGTTTGAAATGGCCCTGGGAAGGTTTGCCTCTTCCTCGCTGCAGCCTGGGGTGAGGTTGTGAGAAAGCCTTCTGCTTCCTCCCCGGAGACCTTGCTGGCCCTTCTGGGTGCCTCTGCTTTGCCAACCTGAGGCCTCCAGGGGACAGTCCCAGCCTGCACTCGGGCCTCCCGCTGCCCTCTAACATTGAGGAAATCCCTTACCCACATCTTAGCCTGAACCCCAGCTTCAGAGCGGCAGCCCGTGAAGCGCAGCTGGCAGAGAGCCGCCGGGGCCTGGGAGGTGGTGGTGTCCCCTCTGTGGTGTGACCTTGGCCGGTTACTCACCTCGGTTTTCTCACCTTCATGATGGGGATACAGCTGCACCTGCCTCATGGGGTTGTGGTCAGGACCCACCAGTTAGCGTATGCAAAGCCCTTCCAGACCCTGGCCCCCGAGGCACCGTGCGCGGGAACAGTTGTCCCCTCACCTTGCTCCCACGTGCGGACGACAGGAGCGTGGGCTGGACAACTAGCTGTGGGGTCTCCACCCGGATGTGGGTCCTGGGTGCCATCCATGCCTCCTCCCTCCCCCACTGTGTGTGCTGAGCTGAGGCTGGCGGCGGGCGCTGAGTGGCCTGCTCCTCTGCCACCCCACAGCCTGGGCTGGGCCAGCAGCCCCCCGAGGACGAGAAAGAGGCGATCCGCCGGGCCATCCAGAAGGAGCTGAAGATCAAGGAGGGCGTGGAGAACCTGCGGCGGGTGGCCACAGACCGCCGCCACCTGGGCCGTGTGCAGCAGCTCCTCCGGACCTCCAACCGCCGCCTGGAGCAGCTGCATGGGGAGCTCCAGGAGCTGCACGCCCGCATCCTGCTGCCAGGCCCCCCGGCTGGTGAGTGGAGAGTGCGAGCAGCCCCCTGGGGACAGGATGTTCCAGGCTCACTAACCCACTCTTCGGCCCTGACCACTCACAGAGCCGCCTCAGGTCACTCCTGCCCAGGAGGGGAGGGAGGAAAGAGGTTGCCTGTGGACGAGGGGTTATGGGCCCTACATGTTGTGCACACAGAACCTGTGGCCCCGGGACCCCGGCCTCCGGCAGAGCAGCCAAGAGCCCGACACCTGGAGGCTCTGCAGAGGCAGCTGCAGGTGGAGCTGAAGGTGAAGCAGGGGGCTGAGAACATGACCCACACATATGCCAGCGGCACCCCCAAGGTGAGGCTCCTGGGCTCCGACGGGGAAAGATTGGGCTCTTGGATTATTAGGGTCAGTGCTGTCCCAGCCTCTGTTCTGAAAGGGAAATGCTCCCCAGCCATTGATGCAATAAGGGAGACACAGTCTTAACCCTTAGTCCGATGGAGGCGGCATCGTCCCAAATCCCAGCTTGGTGGGGAGGGCATGGCTCGAACCCCTAGTCCAACAGAGAAGGCACAACACGGATGTTCCCAGCCTAATAGGGAAGGCCCAGCCCAGCCCTAGCCCCCAGTGCGATGTGGGAGCTCAGTCCTGATGTGCCGGAGGAGGCTTGACCTCAGTCCTTATCTGGTCTGATGGGGGAGGCGCTGCCCCGAATTTCATCTAACAAGGGGGGCTTGGTTCCTTATCTGGCCTCGTGGGGGAGGCTTGGCTTCAGTCCTGGTGAGTGGGGGCGGCTCAGCTCCAGTCCCTGGCCTGACCAGGGTAGCTCTGGGCTAGCACACGTCACCACCCCACAGGGGAGGAAGCTCCTGGCAGCTGCTCAGCAGATGCTGCGGGACAGCCAGCTGAAGGTGGCCCTGCTGCGGATGAAGATCAGCAGCTTGGAGGCCAGTGGGTCCCCGGAGCCAGGTGAGGCCTTGCGAAGCGGGGACGGGCAGGGCAGGGCAGGGCCGGCCGTGGGCCTGAGGGCTGACCCCTCCTCCCAGGTCCTGAACTGCTGGCGGAGGAGCTGAGGCACCGGCTGCGCGTTGAGGCTGCTGTGGCTGAGGGCGCCAAGAACGTGGTGAAGCTGCTGGGTAGCCGGCGCATGCAAGATCGCAAGGCGCTGGCCGAGGTCAGGCCGCTGTCCCCCCCTGTGGCCAGTCCTCTCGAAGGGTCTCCTTGCTCCCATCCCCCCTCTGCAGCGATGGGGTGGCAGTGAGGCACCAGGAGGCTCATTCTGTCCAGACCTCGGAGAGGGTGGCCTGAGCCAGTGCCCCCACACCCCTTACCCCATGGGCCTGTGTCCCCTCTGCAGGCTCAGGCCCAGCTCCAGGAGTCCTCCCAGAAGTTGGACCTGCTGCGGCTGGCCTTGGAGCAGCTGCTGGAGGGACTGCCGCCTGCCCACCCCCTGCGAGGCCGGGTGGCCCGGGAGCTGCGGACTGCCGTGTCTGGGAACCCTCAGCCTCCAGGGATGCTTGTCAAGCCCATCGCCATGACAGGTAGCAGGAGCCCCTCCCGCATCAGAGCTCTCTTTCCCTTCTAGGCAGGACTGAAATCCAGCGGGGAAGAACTTTGGAGAAGGGTTCCAATCCTGGCTCCACCACCCCCCTAGCTGTGAGCCCTTGGACAATGGACAGCCTTTCTCCCAGCCGTAGTTTATCCATCTGTAAAATGGGGGCGATAACGGCACTTATTTTCGGGGGCTGCTGTGAAAGCTCAGTGCGTTGTTTGTTGCCTGTGACGTGCTAAGCACTGTTCGGGCACAGTTAGCACTCTGTCCGTGAAGCTGCCGTTTAAACGAGTGACCACAGGAATGTTTAAAGCACCAGCATTAGGGAGCGCTCACACCCGGAGGCCTTGGTCCCCAGCGCTGGGCAGCTGGGGCTGTTACAGAGTTCTTTCTTATCCCAAGTTGGATCTGTCTCCCGATAGTGGCAGCTGAATTGCAATCAGTAACTAATCTCAGGTGCAGACTTTGGAAGCCCCGAGCTTCCCACCGGGGAGAGAGCACCCACTGGAGAGCCCAGCGCCTTCCTGCTGAGAGCTGGTTCGAGGGTGCACAGGCCACCTCCCGTTGTGAGCAGAGGCGAGAAGGGGAGGTACAGCGGCCGGATGGCCCCCTCACCTGGCCTCCGAGAATCAGGAATGGCTCCTGGAGGAGATGGTGGTGTCTGAGCTCAGCCTGACAGGGCTTAGGAGACTTGGCCAAATGGGTGCGTTGAGGAAGGCAGGGGAAAAGACGTGTTAAAAGACCTGGAAGTGGACTGTTGGGGCCACTCTAAACCTGGCTCCTGGCTAAGCACCTTAGTTCCTACCCAGGCCACTGCGCTCATCCAAGGTCCTTTGGGGTGTGACCCCCCAGGCCTGGACTCCTTAAATGGTGCTATCTGGCCCCGTTCATTTCCTCGAGAATTACTCGAGCCCTACTGCTTCCTCTTGGAGGGACAAAAGTCCAGTGACCCTAAAAACGAGTCCACTTGGTTGGCAAAACACTCTTTGTACACCTCGTGGGAGGTGGGGCAGAGCTGAGACTCCTTTCCTCTGTACAGATGGGGAAACTGAGTCCCAGGGAGGAGGGGGGATAGGATAGGCAGCCTGGTTTCCTGCTCCCCAAGCTCCTGTCTCTGCCACACTGCTCCCCAGGCCCTGAGCCCCGGATAGCATGTCATCATTCACTGTGGCTCCATGTGGCTTGGCTGAGGTCTGAGGGTCACTCCTCTGCCTGTGGGTCCCTGCTGCCCCCAGCACATGGACGGTGCTCAGGAGAGAGGGCCAGCTGGCCTGCCTGGAGGGTGGCAGATGGCTGCCATCGCCTAATGTGGGCAGGCTCTGGGTTCAGCCATCTCTACAAGAAGGTAGTGTTCTTGGGGTCCAGGGGCCCACTGGGGGTGGCATTGGGAGGGTGGTACCTGACCATGCTTTCCTCCCCTCCTTGCCTCCCACCCCCATCCCCTGCTCCCCGCAGGGACGCTGCAGGTCCACCTCCTGGGCTGTGAGCAGCTGCTGAGAGCTGTGCCCGGCCGGTCCCCGGTGACCACGCTGGCCAGGAGCCCCTCCCAGGGCTGGCTTCGGGGCAGAGCCAGGCAGCAGCGTGGCACAGGCGAGCTGGCCAGTGAGTTAAGGGGCTGCAGGGGTGTGGAGGGCAGCCAAAGACCCCCATTCTGAGCCCCGATTCTGGCCCTGCAGGTGAGGTGCTGGCCGTGCTAAAGGTGGACAATCGCATTGTAGGCCAGACGGGCTGGGGGCCGGTAGCCCAGCAGTCCTGGGACCAGACCTTTGTCATCCCCCTGGAGCGGGTGAGGCCGGCCCTTGTGAGGCCAGGGGTGACTATGGGCCACCGGGTAGAAGGCCAGCCCCATCCTCAACCCGTCCTTTCCGACACAGGCCCGAGAGCTGGAGATCGGGGTGCATTGGCGGGACTGGCGACAGCTGTGCGGTGTGGCCTTCCTGCGGCTGGAGGACTTCCTGGACAATGCTTGTCACCAGCTCACCCTCAGCCTGGTGCCCCAGGGGCTGCTGTTCGCCCAGGTGCCCGCTGACCCCTGCCTTCTGTTTGCACGGGTCCCTGGCTCCCTTGGAGGAGTGGACATTGAGGCCCAGAGGGAGGGGGTCTCCAAGAACAGGTTCCCAGGCCGTCTCCGAGGCCTACACGGAGTCCAGAGGCCTGTGTCCTTGTCCTGACTGCCCTGCTTCATGGGTGACTCTAGACAAATGCCTCTCTTCTCTGGGCCTCAGTTTCCCCACTGGTACCAATGAGGATGTTGATTCCGTCTCTCTGAGCCCTTCTGGCTCTTGCATTGTTGTCACTGGGGGCTCAGGCTGGCATCCTGGAGGCTGAGGAGGTGTCTGGCAGGTGGGGTGGGAGGGGACTGGTCTTCAGGTTACCTTCTATGACCTCACAGGTAACCTTCTGTGACCCTGTCATTGAGAGGAGGCCCCGGCTGCAGAGGCAGAAGCGCATTTTCTCTAAACGCAGGGGTACGGACCGGAGAGGGCTGTGCACGTGGGGAAGAGGGCAGGGGTATCGGGGGGCCCCCAGGACTGAACCTCCCTCTTGCCCCAGGTCAGGACTTCCTGAGGGCTTCCCAGATGAACCTCAGCATGGCAGCCTGGGGGCGCTTGGTCATGAACCTGCTGCCCCCCTGCAGTTCCCCAAGCACGATCAGCCCTCCCAAAGGGTGCCCCCGGACCCCTGCCACTCCTCGGGGGGCCACGAGCCCTGCCTCGCCCAGGTGAGAAGCCACCTCGCCCCCCAGATTCCCAGCTGCTCTGGGGTGCCTGCCTCTCCAGGTGCTGTCATTGTCTGTTCCTGTTGCGCTCTCTCTCTCTTTCTCTCTCTCTCTCCCCTTCTCCCTCTCGACCTGGCTGTGTGTCCGTCCCCCAGCTGTTCTGTCTGCCTGTGCCCCACCATGTATCTGCTCCCTCCCCACAGTAGTTTCCCACCCAAGAGGACCCCCTTGGGAGAAGAGATGAGGTCCCCACCCAAGCCCCCGCGCCTCTACCTGCCCCTGGAGCCAGCCCTCGAGCAGACGCCGGTGAGGGGGGCTGGTAGCCCTGGGGGTGCTGGGCTCGGGGTGGCGGCGAAGCTGCAGGGAGGGAGGCAGGAAGCCCTGCTCTGCCCTGGGCCCCTGTGTCTTCACAGCGCACCAAACGCCCCCACATGGAGCCCAGGACTCGGTTGGGGTCATCTCCACCCGCCACTGCGACCAGGTACTCGGTCAGGCCCACCTTTTTGTTTGAGACGCTGTCCACTCACTCGAGTGCCTGCGTGCCCACTCAGCCGTCACCCGCGGCCCCTGGCGCATTGACTGGCTCGCTCTCAGGTTCTCACTCTGAACCGACATCATTGAGCCCCAGCTGGATGCCAGACTCCGGGCAGCTGCTGTCCTGAGCCCCTGTCCCCCCAGTCCCAGAGGTGGGGCCAGGCCAGAACCGGGCATGAAGGGTTGGTGGAGGCCCAGCCTGGGCCCAGGGAGCTTCCTGTGCGCTCTCTCTTCCAGGAAACCCCCGCGGCTTCAGGACTTCCGCTGCTTGGCTGTGCTGGGTCGGGGACACTTCGGGAAGGTGGGTGCCGTGGAGGGTGGGCAGCCCTCGGTGCATTAGCTAGGACGCTGCCGTGATCGTCAGGTAGGAGTTGGGGGGAGTAAAGGCTCCCGGTACTGCCCACCTGGAGCCCCAGCCTTTCTCTGGTCCCCAGGTTCTCCTGGTGCAGTTCAAGGGGACAGGGAGGTACTACGCCATCAAAGCGCTGAAGAAGCAGGAGGTGCTCAGCCGGGACGAGATAGAGAGGTGGGTGGTGATGCCCCCGGGCACTTGGCCTGGCCCTGCAGCGGGCTCCGATGGCTGGCCTGGGCTATTGGCACCAGAAGGCGGCCGAACACTCCTGGGGCCTTGAAGTGGTGACTCTGGGGCCAGCCAGGCCTGGGTTCTCTTTGTGGCACCTGCAGTTAATGATGGGCCCTTGGGCAGGTCCCTTGCACCTCAGTGCCCTCATCTGTAAAATGGGACAGTGGTGGTTGTGCAGGTTAAATGACCCACGTGCGTTCCTGACACATAGAAACCGTCACTCTGCGTAGCTGCCTGGCATTTTGACTGAGGACGCAGTGAGCTTGGGGTGTCCTGTGGGTGGCAGGGCACACAGCCAGTGGGAGTTTTCCTTTACTCTGAAGCCCACGCCCTCCCCTGCAGCCTGTACTGCGAGAAGCGGATCCTGGAGGCTGTGGGCCACACAGGGCATCCCTTCCTGCTGTCCCTCCTCGCCTGCTTCCAGACCTCCAGCCATGCCTGCCTCGTGACTGAGTTTGCGCCGGGGGGCGACCTCATGATGCAGATCCACGAGGACGTCTTCCCGGAGCCCCAGGCCCGGTGGGTTTCCACTCCTCTCGTCTGCCTCTCCCAACACGCCGGCCCTGGTTCCCTGTCCCGGGCCTCCCTCCCTCCGCTTCCTCCTGGCACCCATCGGCGGAGGAGCGGGGAGTCAGAGAGGCCTGGGTTCAAATCCCGGGTACCACCTCTCACAGCATTTGTGGCCCTGAGCCTCAGTTTGTGTAGCTAGGAATCGGGTTAAAAATAACTGTTGCAGAGGCTTGAGCGTAACACCTGGGAATTGCCGGTGAATAGTGTCTGGCCGCTGAAGTTACTTCTTGTCCACCGGAGGGCGCCCCTGAAGTCTGGGCTCCTATCAGCTCTGCCACCAGCTGTGTGACCCTGGGCACTCACTGACCTGGGGTCTCAGATCCTCATTTGAAATACAGGCATGCAGGCTGCTGGGAGGAGGCCGGGAGAATGGGACCTGAGACCCCAGGAAGAGGAGGCTGCGAGCTGGCAGCATCCTTGGGCTGCTGTCTGGAGGAGGCCCAGCCCCGAATGAGGCTTGTCCCAGCCTCTTGCCCACATCCAAGGGTCCCTAGGCCGTGGCCATCCTGCGCCTCCCTCGCCTCGCCTCCCCTCCCCCCACAGTCCTGGGCCTGAGCTTCCCCTACACCCCCTCCAGGTTCTATCTGGCCTGTGTGGTCCTGGGACTGCAGTTCTTGCACGAGAAGAAAATCATTTACAGGTGACTTGTCCCCGAAAGGCTGGGGGCGTGGCGAGGGCGCGGACGCTGTCTTTCTCCTGGGCGCCGTTCCAGGGCCCCTTTGCTCTGCCCCCCACCCTCCCAGGGACCTGAAGTTGGATAATCTGCTGCTGGATGCCCAGGGTTTCCTAAAGATCGCAGACTTTGGACTGTGTAAGGAAGGTGGGTGTCTCCCGGCCAGGATCCTGTGCCCTTCAGCCTTCGCACCCAGTCCAGGCCAGCAAGTGGCATCTCCCAGGAAGTCTCCCCACCCACCCTCATTCCAGGCACCAAGTGGACACATGGGTGCTTCCTTCCCAACCCCACGAGCTCTCAGGAGCCCTAGCTTTCCTTGGCCCAGGGGCGAGCCTGTGCTCCAGAGCTGGGGGAGGGCCCTGCCTCTGCTTCCATGGACTTGGCATGTGAGCTTGGCTGAGCCTCACCTCCTCTGTTCGATGTCATAAAATCCATTCCCACCTCCGAGAGTGGGGGCAGGGCTTGGCCCAGATTAGGTGCAGGGGGGGGGCTTAAGGCTTGGCTGTTGGATCTTAACCACCACAGAGGTTACTGTGGAGCAGACACACTGAGCCGGCATCGGCGTGGACGTTGGTTTGCAGGGATTGGCTTTGGGGATCGGACCAGCACCTTCTGTGGCACCCCAGAGTTCCTGGCCCCCGAGGTGCTGACCCAGGAGGCCTACACACGGGCCGTGGACTGGTGGGGGCTGGGCGTGCTGCTGTACGAGATGCTGGTGGGCGAGGTGAGTGCCGAGCCTGGGCGGCCAGGGCCTCGAGGTCGGGGTGGGCTGGGAGTGGCCCGTGCACCCCACTGAGCCCCCACCCCCGCAGTGCCCGTTCCCGGGGGACACCGAGGAGGAGGTGTTTGACTGCATCGTCAATGCGGAAGCCCCGTTTCCCCGCTTTCTGTCCGTGCAAGGACTCGAGCTCATTCAGAAGGTAACCCCTGCAGGGCGCAGGGCCGGGCGGCCACACCCATCCTCGGGGCCCTGGGCCAGCTCCCTGGGGGGGGGGGGGGGGGGGGACGGGGGAGGTTGGGGAGGCGGCAGCCTGGGGCCCAGTGCCCTCGGTGAGCACTGCTCTTGCCCAGCTCCTCCAGAAGTGCCCGGAGAAGCGCCTGGGGGCCGGCGAGCAGGACGCCGAGGAGATCAAGACGCAGCCTTTCTTCAGGGTGAGTGGCCAGGGCGACGTGCGAGATGCGGAGGGACCGCGTGGGCCGCCATGGCCGTGACCTCAGACGCCTCTGCCCTTGTCCGCAGACCACCGACTGGCAGGCTCTGCTGGCCCGCGCCGTCCAGCCCCCCTTTGCGCCCACCCTCTGCGGGCCCACGGACCTGCGCTACTTCGAGGGCGAGTTCACGGGGTTGCCGCCCGCCCTGACCCCGCCAGACCCCCGCGGCCCCCTCACTGCCCGCCAGCAGGCCGCCTTCCAGGACTTCGACTTCGTGTCCGAGCGGTTCCTGGAGCCCTGACGGCCCTTCCCCGCGTCCTGTCTCCTGTTCCCCCCACCCTCCTCCCTCCACCCCCACCCCCCGACTCCGGGAGCCTCACTTGCCCACCCGTCTGCCCAGCTACACCCCGTGCGCCGGAGGCCGGGCCTTGCCTGGCATGTGTCCGCCCGTCGGACTCGGGGGCTCGCCTCCCCCTCCCGCACCCCTCCCGCCTCTCAGCAGCCAGACGTGGACAGAAAGGGTGGCGCGCTGAGGAGCAATTTCGTTTGGTTTTTAATACTTGACTCGCTTTATGGATTATTAAATGTACAAAGCTGTGCACTGGAGGGACTCCGGCTCGGAGGGGGGGTGGAGGTTCCGGATGCCCCGGGCACTGCCCTAGCCCCGCACAGGTCCCCTTCCTCCGTCCTCCCTCCGGGCCTCAGTCTGCTCTGAGGCTGGGCGGTGGGGGCGGAAGTGAGGAGCCCCAGGCCCTCGGGTCCCCCCTTCATTTTCAGGCACAAGATGGCGGCTCGGCCTCCTGTGACCCTAAACCGCCTGGCTGCTGCCCTCACCCTCTCCCTCCTCCTCCTCCTCCTCCTCCTCCTCAGCCCAGAGGGTCTCCCAGGGCCCCGAGGGCCATCCGCAGAAGAAGTGGGCCAGGTTTCGGACCAGGCCCCGGTCGAAGGGGTTGCCGGGGCGCTGGCGGAGGTAGGCGATGCGGTGCGAGGAGAGGAACTCCCAGGTGGTGGTGTTGCTGGCCACCAGGTAGGCGTGCGAGGCCAGGAGCAGGCCGGCCACCACGGAGAAGAGGGAGAGCAGCAGGAAGGTGGCGAACAGGAGCCCGCTGGACCGCAGCCACAGCCCCCAGGGCTGGAAGAAGCGGAGGCCGGACCTGGGGGGCAGCAGAGGGACGGGGGGCCCAGAGCTGGGAGAAGGCAGGGGCGCCCCAGGGAACCCAGGAAGGCAGGCCCGTTGGTAAAGGGCGTCCGGCTCGTGGGCACGTGCTGCCCGCCCTCCCGCACACACACAGGGCAGCGGCGGGACCCACCATGCCAGGTGCAGGCCCCACAGAAGCACCACAAGCTGCAGCGCCAGGTAGGCCACGAAGAGCGGGTGGTTCCGTTCCCCCACACAGTTCTCCATCCAGGGGCAGTGGTGGTCGTAGCGGCGGACACAGCGGCGGCACTCCCTGCAGTGTCGGGCCCGCAGGGGTTGCTGGGCACAGAGAGTCAGTCGGGCTCAACACTGGTTGCCCTCCAGACCAACAGGGAGGGCAGGGATGAGGGTGGGAGGTCGGGGCCTGGATCTGGGAGGCCTGGGGGTGAGGCCAAGGCAGGAGGTGATCAGTCTCAACTTTACCCCTGACCCTCCAGGAAGTGCCCGAGCCGCTCACCAGCACCATGCAGTATCTGCAGCGCCGAAGGGCGATGGCCTGAGGGACCATGGCCGTCTGCTCCTCCTTGACCTCCTCCTGAAAGTGGGGGCCAGGGCATAAGATGGGGTCCCCTGGGGAGGCAGAGGGCTGGTGAAGACATGTTGGAGGCCACCCCGTGTGTAATGAGGTGGTAGAGTGGGGCAGCGTGCTCTGGACCTAGTGAGGCTGTGTGACCCTTTGCCAGTTGCTTTCCCTCTCTGGGCCTTGGCGATTTCCTCATTGCAGATGGCTTTCTAGGGCTGGCAGGGAGGATTCCCTGAGATGCCTCAGAAAAGCCCTCCACACAGCGCCTGGGATGAGGCTGTTATTGGGGCCTTGGGTCCCCTGCTGGTGGGAGGAGGGTTCGGGTCCCTGGGGGGGGGGGGGGCCCTGTTTACCTGGGGCTGGATGCTCACGTAGCCGGGGTCCATGAGTGACACGGCCAGGTACAGCAGCAGGGAGCCCAGTACGAGGAGCAGGAAGGTGAGGGGCAGGAAAATCTCCCCCTGTTCTTCCCATTGCCGCAGCGCTGCCGAGGCCATAGGAGAGTGAGGCAGGCTGGGGGGTAGGAGGGGGTGTGGGGAGAGGGGCAGGGGGCAGGTACAGGTGGAGGGGGGGAGTATGTCCCTGGCCGAGCAAAGGCCTGGAGATGGGGTTTGATGAGTGGCCAGGTGGTCTCCTGCATAGGTGCAGAAGTTCAGGACCAGCAAACAAAACGCAGCCCTAGCCAGTTTGGCTCAGTGGATAGTGTCAGCCTGTGGACTGAAGGGTCCAAGGTTTGATTCCGGTCAAGGGCACAGGCCCAGTTTGGCGGGCTCGATCCCGAGAGGGTGTCCAGGAGGCAGCCAATCAATGATTCTTATCATTGATGTGTTTTTTTTTCCTCCCTCTCCCCTCCCTCCCTCCCTCTCACTCTCCCTCTCTGAGATCAATAAAAAAATATATTTTTTAAAAGGCAGTTCATCTCTGCTCTCTGGAGGGCAACAGGGAATCCTGGAAGGTTATAGGGCAGATCTGTTTCTGGAAACCTTCTCAGTGGAGAAGAGAAGGTGGTCGGAGGGAAAGGCTGGAGGCGCAGAGAGAGGGCTGTCCAGAAGGGAGAGGAAGGTGGCTGGACGAGAGCGAAGAGGAGGAGGTGGGCAGATGGGGGTTAGGGAGCGAAGGGGCCAGACTTGACTGGATGTTGGGGAAGGAGGGGTCCCTGCCTCTGGCTCCACCATGGGAGACCAGCCAGGTCTGAGAGGCTCATGACATAGACCGGCAGGCTCAGATGCTGCAAAGAGGGGCAGGATGGCTGCCCAGGCCAGGAAGGGTCCAGACCGAAGAGGTGACAGAGGATTTGGGGGAGGCGCTAAGATGTGAGGGGTGTGAGACAGCCAGCCAGCAGAGCGAACAACTCCCGTTTGTAAAGGGAGCAGAGAAAGAAGGGGGGTTCTTTCCGATGGGGAGACTGAGCAGGTTTTTAAGGCTAAAGGGTGAAGACTGGCCCGGCTGGCATGGCTCGGGGGCTGAGCATCGACCTATGAACTAGGAGGTCGTTTCAATTCCTGATGAGGGCACACGCCGGGGGGTTGCAGCCGCCACCACTGTGGGGTGTGCAGGGGGCAGCCGATCAATGATTCTCTGATCTTTCTCTCCTCCCTTCTCTCGGAAATCAATAAAAATATATTTAAAAATATAAAGGGGCAAAGACTGTGGAGGAGACTTGAGAAGGTCTTAGAAGGAAAGCGAGAACACCGCGGCGGGGGGTGAGGGAGGGTGCGAACTTGTGCGGGAGGCGGCCTGCGGGAACCTAAGGGGAGGGAGGGAAGTGGGGGGAGAGCTACCAGGGCAAGAAGCAGGGGCGGGGACATGGAGGAGGGGTCACTCCCCTGTGAGGTGCGCTCCTGCCTGAGGAGGGGGAGCCTGGACTTGGGCAGCGCGTGGCCCCGGGGCTGGGAGGGATGCCAGTCCCTGATCTATCGGCCCGCGGACTCCCACGGAGGGAAGGTCGGGGGTCCATTCCGGGGCAGGACCGGTGGGTGGGTCCTGAGATCGGGGGAGATGGGGGCTGGACTTGGTCATCGGAGCAGGTGGCCATCGCACGGGTCCCGGAATGGACAGGGCACCTGGCAGGGGCCAGGAAGACGCTGGGATGAGTCAGGGATGGACGGGGTCTTAGGCGGAAACTCTTGGACTGACCGCCGGGGAAGGGGCCTCGGGAGCCGGCGGAGACGGGTGGTCTCCCAGGGCCTCTGGGGAGCCCGGGCGGCGCGGGTCCGGCTCACCGGTATCGTGCAGGAAAAGCACCAGCGTGATCCCCCAGGTCAGCACCGTGTGCCCGGTCCGCACCAGGACGCCCGGGCTGAGCAGCGCCCAGGGCGCCATAGCCTCGGCCCCTGGCCCCACCCGGAAGAAGCGCCCAGAGGGGCGGGCCCTCCGAGGGGGAGGGGGCCCAGATGCCCGGCGATTGGCCAATCCTGGAAGTGGGCGGGGCCGTGGTGGGGCAGGGAGGCTGCCTATTGGATGGAAGCTGCGGCCTGAGGAGGCCCGCGAGCCAACAGGTGCCCGGAGAGGCGGAGGGCGGGGCCGGCGCGCGCGCAGCCGGTAGCGCCGCCGCCCGGGCCCCGTCGGCAGGTAGGTTTTCGGAATCCCGAGCCGGTCCCGGCCCTCCCCACCCGCCCGCCTCGCGCGTGCGTGCCGCTCCCTGGCCGCTTCGCAGAGGCAGGTGCGTGGAGTCCAGGTTGCAGACCTGCGCCCGGTGCGGAGATGCGATGACTGAGGCCTCCGTGGAGGCGGCGCTCGCCCAAGCTCCGCGCTGAGCTTCCCTCCTTGCCCTTCACGGCCAGGGCTTCGCGCGAAGTGGAGTTGCGAGGCGCAGGTGCAGGCGCTGAGAGGCCCAGCCTGGTCAGAGCCAGCAGTGCCAGCGCCCTCCCTTCCTCCCGGGAGAGCGTGGGGGCCAGTTACCCAAGCACTCTGAGCTCTGCTTTCCGTCCGTGTCACAGAGAGGATAGCGGCATCCCCTCCTGAGTGGTCGGTCGGGAGGATGAACTACTGGCAACACAGCGCCTAGCACAGTGCTGAGGCCGCAGCTGACCCTGCCCGCCTGGCTTGCCATGCGCTGCCCAGGCTCCTCCAGCGAGCCCCCAGGGCCTGCCCGATGCAGCTCTGCCGGTCCACCCACACCTCCCGCCAGGACCAACGTCCACCTTTCCCCATCGGACGGGCTTCGGATGTAAGGCAACTTCTACAGTAAGCCTCTTCTTTTATTTTTATTTTTTTGAGAGGCCGGGAGAGAAATACAGATTGGTTGTCCCACTCACTTACGCACTCATTGGCTGATTCTTGCACGTGCCCTGGTGGGGATCGTACCCATACCCTTGCAGTATTGGGAGGGTGCGCTGACCACGTAACCAGGTGAGCTGTCCGGCCCCGGCCCAGGGGTCCTTTTCTGACATCTGTTGTTTTTGTCAGCTCGACATTCCTTTTTCTGTTGGGGAACTAACTCGTCCCCATCTCTGGGATTCTGAGGGCACTGTGCCCCTCACTCCATAGAGTGGTGGGAAGTCTTTGTGGGCGTGTGACTAGAAAGCCAGGCACGTCCCCATCGGATTGTCTCCCGTGATTGGTCCTAGCTGGTGGGCATGTGACTTGGCAGGGCCAGTTATCATCATCCCACGGAGTAAAGCAAAGCTGCTGAGGAAGGGGCTTCCTTCGGGATCTCATGCTGGAATCAAGGGCGACGGACAGCTGTCTTTACACACTGTGGAGAGCGCCTGTGGCAGGAGAGGGTGAGGCCATCTTATAGAGACAGAGATAAGCAGGACCAAAAGGGTGCATGAAAGACAGTCTTAACATTGTCTGGGCCCCTAGATCCAGCTTTGCCTGAAGCTGATGTCAGCGCTCATTTTCCCAGTTGCATTAGTCAGCGAATCCCACCCCCCAACCTCTGACTAATCTGGGTTGGTGTTTGAATTGGGTGTTGCAACTCCGCCTTGATAACTGCACTGGGGTATGACTTAGCTGAGTGAGGAATTCCAGCACATTATCTACCTAACCCTGAAGCTGCCATGACTCAGCGACATACTGGTGCCAAAGATCAAGTCAGACACTAAAGTGGTAAGGACAGCCCTGACCGGTTTAGCTCAGTGATTAGAGCGTCAGCCTGCAGACTCAAGGGTCCCAGGTTCGATTCTGGTCAAGGGCATGGACCTTGGTTGCGGGCACATCCCCAGTGGGGGGTGTGCAGGAGGCAGCTGATCGATGTTTCTCTCTCATTGATGTTTCTAACTCTGTCCCTCTCCCTTCCTCTCTGTAAAAAATCAATAAAATATATATATAAAAAAATAAAGTGGTAAGGACAGATTTTAATCAGTAATATCCCCTTGTCATAGAAAAGAGGTTCCAGCATGAACTCATCGCCACTTCCATTTATACAGCGGTGGCCCGGCATTTTAAACCGACAAGAACAGACCCTGGGTGTACGGTAGTGAAGGGAAATGGCACCGTATCTATGGTGACAGGAGACGATTCGATTGTGGTGGTGGGCACACTATTGAAAAAAAAGGACAGACACTACCACTACCTTTGATCTTAGCCAAAAGGCCAGAAGCGATGGGTGACTGGGCATTTAAGAGGGCACTGGTGGGGCTTGGGCAGAACTCAGGGATGTGGAACATTGCGAAGGGGTGGAGAGTAAATGCTCTTATGCCGCTGTATCTGCTGGCTGGCAGGAACTGACCTGTGGCTTCTGTCCTCCCACAGAGACTAGGACACACAGGCCCCATGCTTCCTTCGGATTACATTTCAAAGGAATGGCGTCCAGGTCCTTGAGAAAGACACCCCTCGGTTGCAGAAGATGCAAATTCATTTCAGAGGGACAGAGGAAGGGGTCCCGTTCTAAGCCCTTTTGGGTGATGCCCTAAGACAGCCTGGCGTGCGGGTCCATGGTCTTTCTCAGGCCCGTGCTTGGGCGAGGGTCCTCCTAGGAAGGCCATCTGCGGCTCTTAGAAACTATTTCAGTGTTCGTTTCACGTTTAATGTGGGAGGAGGGAGATGGACGAAATCGCGGGCTTGAGAGTCTGTCGTGGTTTTTATAGGTCAAGGTTGAGGCCTAGTTGAGAAGAGGCCCGAGGAGCCTGGCTAAGATGTGGTCGAGGAGACTCTTTCCTCGGACACTGGGCACACACCCGCCTGGCACGTGTGGGGATGGCTCCCCGGGATCTGCTCTTTGTGCAGTGGCCCTCCCCCATGGGGTGCAACCTGAGGTGCACCCCGGGGCATAGAGGGCACTGCGATAGTCACACGGGACAAGTGGAACCAGGACCATCCTGGGCAAAGGCAGAGTGTGGTCACCCCGTGACTTGGCCCCAGTGACTTCCGCTCGCCGCCCCCATTCCTTCCCGCTGCTGCAGCCCCACAGGCTGCTCGAGGCCTCCCCTGCAAGGCCCTTCTCACGGCCGGGCCTGTCCCTGTGCTCCTTGGGCCCTGCACAGCCCGGCCTGGCTGCCTCGTCTTCTCCCTGGATTCACCTCCCACGTTTCCTCTGAGAAGCTCCCTGACTGCATGAGGAGCACCATGCTGCCTCGGGCCTGCGGGGGGCCCTTCCTGGCCCTGAGGCACTGTGGCCCAGCTAACTGGTCCTCCCCGAACCCCTACATACTGCCCCTAGCCCACAGGAGATGCCTCTGGGCTCCCTTCTCT
The DNA here is from genome assembly GCA_004026665.1 of Murina feae. Taxonomy (NCBI): domain Eukaryota; kingdom Metazoa; phylum Chordata; class Mammalia; order Chiroptera; family Vespertilionidae; genus Murina; species Murina feae. The sequence continues at coordinate 55,647 of PVJC01002717.1, read as the reverse complement.
CTGCCCATCACACACTGGCTCATAATTTCGTACCTAACATTTGTCGACCATCAGACCAAGCCACCCTGGGCAGAGCCGTGGTGCTGGTTGCCAGTTGTACCCCGAGTCTGGGCACAGGGGAGCAGAGAGAACGTGGCCCCTCTCCTGACCCCACCCCTTCCACACACAAAAAAGACACTCTGCTCTTCTACACTTTTCACAAAAATGTATTTCTGTGACACCCCAAAGTACAGACATTTATCCAGGACCCAGGTGGTAAAGCAATGCAATGTGAGCTCTGCCCAGGGGGCTGGCTCAGGCCACCTGGGCATGGAAGGGAGGGCCAGCTGGGGGCCGTCCCGTCCGTCAGCTGAGCTGGGAATGCAGGGCAGCTGCCCCATCCCAGGGCTGGGAGGGAAAGACTCCAGGAGAAAAAGGCCAGGGGCCTCTCCGCTGGGCTGCTCCTCGCAGAGGTGCTAGGAGAATCCAGCCACAGGCCCAGGGAACGGGGGGAAGAAAAGCCACGCCCCCAGGACTGCCTGCGGAGCCAGCCCTGCTCCAGGCCCCTGGTTCTGCGGGGGCCTCCTCACCCCACCTGTCCCACGAGAGAAGCAATTCGGAGTCACGTTGAGGGAGCACAAGATACTCGGATGCATTTGGGGCTCACACTACTCTGAAACTCAGCCCAGAGTTTTCCAAGGTAAAGCCGCAGGCAGCACAGGAGGGTCCCCCTCCACTGGGCTGTGCCCGTGCCCGTGCTGGTCCGGAGGCAGCTGCCTGCTGCGGGGAGGTGGGGGGGGGGGGCGCCTGCCTGAGGGGAGTCAGTCCTGTGCGCAGTGGGCAGGCAGGGGCGGACGAGGCAGGCTCAGTTCTGCTGGTGGGGTGCCTGGGCACCTTGGGTGCTGTGGGCAGATGAAGGGCCGGAGAGTAACGAGCCCTGGTCCTGGAAGGTGCTGGCTCTCAGGCCTGGGGGCAGGTTCTGGGTATGTTTGGCAGAGTGGGCAGCGGACCAGCCCTGGACTGGGGCCTTCAACTGCCTGGGACCTGGTGGGAGACAGCAGCCTCCGTAGCAGCTTGGCCTCAGGCAGGCCTGGCCAGAGAGCAGCAGGGCCACTGGGGCCCGCTCCTTGAGGGGCCGCACTCCTTTGCGCCAGATGGTCCACAGCTGGGAGCACCAAGGCATTCAGGACACTCCGTGGGGTTGGTTTTAATCCCTAAACTCCGAGGCTCTCGGGCTCCGCTGGGTGGGCGAGGTGCTGGAGTGGGCTGTGGAAATTCTGCTGCCTCTCCTGGGAGGAGGCCAGGCCAGGGTCTGAGATTACTGGGGAAGGACCAGACACTCGCAGCGTTAGAGGCATTTAGTTGGGGGGGGGAGTGTGGCAGCAATGAAGGCTGAGTTAGGGCTTGAGAATGGCCAAGGAAGCTGCAAGGGCTCGGGGAGTATTTCTTTTGTTTTTGTACAGAAATCATATACACAAAACTTCACACTTCCTAACAAAAAAAAATAATATATATATATAATATATATATCTCACTAATGTTAAGGAAAAGCGTCAGCTGTGCAAAAGTCCTCGTGTCCCTTCATCCAGTGGGAGGCTCCCGGGGGTCTGCCGGCTGGGCTGCTGAGTGCTGCCTGCCGGCCTGTGTCCAGGGCAGTGGCGGCCGGGGGCCAAGGCCTCTATCTGGACGTGTCCATGTTCTCCTCCTTAAAGTGACCGCAGTGCTCCATCACCTTTCTAGAGACAACGGGAGAGCATTGGAAGGCAGGCTGCGCTCGGGTGGGCCGCGTCCCTCCCCGCGGGTGAGGCCGCTGAATGTGTTAGCAAATGTTAACGATGATGCCGACTGAGGCGGTGTGGGGCTGGCAGAGTGGCCAGCCTGTGCAGAGCACCCAGGAAACGGCACCTGTGGCCATCAGTACCGCCTTCCCTGCCTTCCCCCCTATGCCCTGCCCCCTCTCGGCCTCAGGGGCTCCCCTGAATCAGCTCAAGCCTGACCTCCACCCGCACCCCCATCCGTTCTTCAGCCTGCCTTTCTTCCTCACTTTCCCCTGCACACTCATGCCTTTTCTTCCCCAAAGTCTACTAATGGCCCCCAGACTGCACACCAGACTCCCCAGGCTGACTGACATCCTGCAGCACCTGGGAACAGCCATTCGTGCTCAGACCTCGAGTCCTTCACCCCCTCAAGTCTGACCCTTGGGATCTGCTGCCCCACCTCTCTCAGGTGTCACCCTGGACCCCGATGGCTTCCCATGGGTGGGGGGATGGCGGTGCTGTTCACTGCAGCCTCTATGTGCTAAGGAGTGTCCAGACGCGTGTTAGGAAGGAAGGGACGCCTGGCGTGGACAGGAGCGGGAACGAGGTGAGTGACAACTCCTAAGCACCCTTTCCGCGTCCGTCACAGCTGCTGTCCCAGGCCAGCTCGGTTCCGCGCTCAGGTCTGATGGAGATGTCCACGGTGACGGGTGGGCCATGGGCTAGTCGGACCCGTGCTTCTCGAACCTCCGGGGACCCCACTGACAGTGAATGTCCCCAGGCCCACCTCCCACACCCACTGGGAGAGGACACCGAGGTTGGGGCCTGTACACTGCAAACGGTCTTTCCAGATGATTCTCTAGGGAGATTAAATGTGAGAACCACTCATTTTACTATTCTTAAACTCAGATAAATCTGCCAATTGATGTTTAAGCTGTGCCTTTTGCCAAAAAGAACGGCAGAAACAGCCAGCAGTCCCAGCCCAGGCCCCTCTCCAGGACCCCCTGTGCTGCACCGAGTCAGGAACTGGGGTAAACGTAAGCACGCCCCCTCCTAGAATGGACCCCAGAGAAAGCAAGGTCAGGGTCGTGATGCTGACACACGCAGCATCCAGGAGGCCCCCGAGTGACCCATGAGGATCCTTGCGAGGTCAGAACCAGCGACGGCTTAGACGCTGCAGTGACAACCCCACAGCAGCGAAGGGCCTGGTGCTCTGCAGGGACCTCGCACTCAGACACACGTTCGCTCTGCCCTGCCTCATCTCTCGTTCCCACACTGCTTCCTCCCTTCCGCTGGGATGTTTTCAGCCAGAAATAATGAAAGGTTCTGGTTTGACTTGTTGATGGCCACACTGTGGCTGAAATGACATCAATACGCTGTCCACCTCCACCCTGGCCGCCCGCAGTGTCCCTCAGCCCCCAAATCAAGGCTCCAGCAGAAACACTGCCTGTCTCTTACCGGGCCATCTCCTTGGTTTCCTGCCGCGCCGTGGCCATCTTTATCATGTCCTTCAGAAGGGGCATCCCACCTTCTTTGATCAGCAGGGGGCAGTACTTATCCGCTGTGGGGAGGTAGGGGCAGACAGCAGGGGATCAGGGTGGGCCTTCGCTCAGCTTGAGGCCCCCCCTCCCTTGCTCTGAGGACTGAGGGCGCAGGCCTGGGGGAGGGCCCTGCTCTAATCTGCGAAGAGCCCTGTCTGCCCAGCCCGAGGCCACCTGGGAGCAGGGGGTGAATTCTTGGAAAAGCTCCTCCCAGCTCTGTGCGCAGCAGCACCCCCCCTTCCCCCCAGCTCGCTCTATGGAAAACATCACCTAAACTGGTGGCTTCCGTTCCCTGGGAAGTTTGTAAAAATACAGATTCCTAAGCTTTGCCCTTGTGCGTTCTGATTCAACAGGTCCAGGCGCCTGTATTGGTTAGTTTATAACAAAACGCCGCCCGGTGGCGCTGGGGGTTGGCCAGGTTGGGCACCATGGCTTTCCCGCAGGGGTTTCGCGTTCCTCCAGCCAAGAGCCTGCTAGCGCCCGGTGTCAGGGCGGAGAACGCGGCGTTCCGGTGGGCCTGCAGCGGCTCCGTGTGGCAGGAACTACCTGTATTGCCTCCACTTTACAGATGAAGGAACTGGGGTTCAGAGAGATGAAGTAATTCACCCACAGTCACTCCAGAGCGTGTCCCAGGGCTTTCCTCTGCTACGCTGCCTCTCTGAGGTAAGGTGATCCTTTTTAGTAAGACTGACCTCAAAGGATAATAAAAGAGGCTACTATTTATCGAACAGTCGGTGTGTCCTAAGCGCTTTAACATGTGTGTTTTTTCCACAGCAATCCTATGAGGTAAGTGCTATGATTATCCCATCTTAAAGATCAGACAATTAAGGCACAGAGAGGTCGAGAAACCTGCTTAAAGTTACACAGCAATTGGTAGACAGAGCCAGTTTTCAAACCCAGGTTGTCTGCTCCCTGCCTCCCCAGCCCGAATGCACATCCGCTCTGCAGGATAACAGACGGGGCCGTGTGCCGTCCCCAGGCTCAGTACTTCCTGTGGGTCCTCTTTACAGATCAACCTGATGAGGTAAATGGCATCGTTATCCCATTCCACAGACGAGGTTAAAGAACTCACATCAGGTCACAGAGCCAGGAAGGGAGGGAACTCGGTCACACCTGGTCTGCCACCTAAGTCTTAGCACGGCACCCCCTTTCTCATGTCCCCCCAAGTCACCGAGCCGACGACAGCTCAGGCTCTCCCATGAGAGGGAGGCTGGGGCTCTCTGAGGAAGCAGTTAGAGCCGTTTTAAGGTTCTCTCAACTCTGTGATTGGGTGTGTCTCCCTCTGCCTTACCTCGGCATGAAGACTTTTGCCTCACGTGGAAGCAGGAGTCATTGGGAGAGCTGTGTGGGAACTCGGGGTGGCTGTCTCACCCGCCAGGCCTGTTCTGGTGATGGGGCCGGGCCAGCCACTATGCTGTGCGCCCCACAAATGCTGGAGAGCAAGGGCTGCGCTCCGAGGCACAGACACTGATGTTAGCTCTCCATCAGTGCTCCGGGGGGCAAGGCTGCCCTCAGCTGGGGTGTCCCTGGCCCTGACCAAGGCCAGTGGGTACTCACGGTAGACAGACACAAGGTTGTACAGGGCCCAGGTGGCCCAATGCTGGCTGACGGGGGAAATGCCCTGGGGAAGGAGACGAAGAATTGGCTCAAACGACCTGTGGAAGGAGAAATCAAGGTCACTCTGGTGCCAGGGCGGGGGGAGTGCACCTTGGCATTTCCCCTCCCTGCGGGGTCCTGTAGACACACTGTGAGCAAGCCAGCACCTGCCCTCAACCACTTCAGGCTCCGCAAGGCCGCTCCCTTGTGCGGTGCGAGAGGTCAAGGGCCCAGACAAGTAGGGAGGTAAGAGGGACACAGATGAGGTGGTGCCGAGATGGGGGCCTCGGCAAGGAGTGGCCCAGCCTGTGGGGGTGGGGGTGGGGGTGTGCCCTGGGAGGCTGCAAGTGTGGCTGCACTGCTGACCGTGACCTTCCCTGGGCATCAGCACTCATGTCCGAAAGCCCCCAACATGTGTTTGCAAACCCCCTGGGGCAGTGATCCCACTTCATCTCCTGGGGACGCCATACCTGGAGCATCACCAATGTCACAGCGTGAGCCCCTTCCTCCCAACGTGAGTTTTCAACTTCAGTGCCAATCAGATGGACCATCCGCCCACAGAAAGTGACCCAGCCATCCCCACCAACAGGAAGGAAGGGAGGAAGGAAGGGAGGGAAGGGAGGGAGGGAGAGAGGAAGGAAGGGAGGAAGGAAAGAGAAGGAATGAAGGAAGGAAGGAAGGCCCAGTCACAACACGAAGAAGAAGACTCGACCTGTGGCTGGAAGGACTAGAAGAGAGGCCAGAGGCTCCGACCAGACCCTGCAGGGAAGGAGTGTCCAGTCCCAGCCCCCCCTCCGCACCTGTAATTGATATTCCTCCGGGAGTTGATGTCCCAGCTCTGGATGGCCGCCCACATGCGCTCCTCCACCTCCTCCCGCTGTGGTTCACAGATGCCCCAGGCCTCGGGCCCATCAAACATGATGTGGGACAGGACGCCGCAGGCATTGTAGGAAACCTCAATCCCATCGGCCTTGCTCTCCAGCAGATTGCTGCCAGGAAGGGAGAGAAATGGAGTCCAATTCCCCCCAAGACCCTCTTCAGATACCCGCTGCTAGAGCCCAACTGACAAACCACATGCCAGAGGAACTACCGATTTGTCACTATTGTCCACACCCAGGGGACTTGCAAAAGGGATCTGAGGGCGCCAATGTAAGATACAGTCACGACAGGACCATTTTTGGAGGAATGAATAAGAAACCATACTATAGAGGGAAGGTAGCATAACAATTTATAACAAAAACCTAGGCTAAGTGCGATTGCTGCTACCAAGCACAGACTAGAACTCGGAGCACCCTGGCAGCCAAGGCAAAAAGGCAAAGGCGAGAAGTACCAACCTGAAGACACTGATGAACTGGGAAGTCATGAGCTGGGGCCGCAGCTCCCGCACCTCTGCCACGTTTCCCAGGAGTCCCAGCATATTCCGGTGCAGTTCCTGCTTCTCGGGGAATTCCTGCCAAAGGAGAACCATCGGGCCACAGCAATTAGGGCTTACTCAGCCTCGTATCCCCAACCTAGACGCTTCATGAGCGTCCGTCTGGCCTTTCCGATAGACGAAGAGGGGGTGCAGGATGCTGCCCTCCTACCTCCGAGTGCTCCCAGGGCAGTGCTGGGTACACACTGTGAGGGATTAAAATGGGGGGCTCCTTGCCACAAAAATCAAAGGCTGAGTGGAGATGGGACCTGTGATTGGGAATGGGACAAACATGGTTCTGCTTACCAAAGCTCAAAATGCCAGTTCAGTTCTGGCCAGTGTTTCTCAATGGTTAGAGCATTGGCCTGCACGCCGAAGGGTCTCTGATTCGTTCCCCAGTCAAGGGCACGCACCTGGGTTGCAGTTTACTCCCCACCCCTTGTCGGGCACATGCAGGAGGCAACCAGTCGATGTGTCTCTCTCACATTGATGTTTTTCTCTCTCCCCCTGCCTTCCACTCTCTCTGAAAAACAATGGAAAAAATATCGTCATGTGAGAATTAACAAAAGATAAAAAATACTAGTTTAATGGAATCCCCTTAGAAACTAGAGTAAGAAAACAAAGGATGTGTTTCAGGATGAACAGACCGTTCTACTGGACAGAACTCTGTCCAGCTGATGTCCCGATGGACCCCGGCCAGACGGGACGGCCTGGGGAGGCATTGTGGAGGGCGGGCGGTTTCCCGTGGAGGAAGGGCAGTACGGGGGGCCCAGCCAGGCCACAGGTCAGGGAAGGCCTCTGGAGCTTCTGTTTGCAGCAAACCCTGGGCTGGTGGGCCTGGGAGTGGTCCCTGCTGGCCTCAGGGGGGAACCCTCGGGGGCGGGGGACGACGGCTTGGGTGGGTGGGGAGCCTGGGGATGGGAGTGGGGTGTGGAGGGTCAGGAGGGCCGGAGGCTGCGGCGGAGACTCTACCTTCAGGCAGTCCAGGAAGAGCTTCATGCCGTTGAAGTTGAGGAACATCTCGCAGTTGTCGGGCGTCTCATCCGTGATGTTCCAGAGCGCGCTCCAGGAGAACTCCATGACCTGGTCACACTGCGGGGGGGGGCGGCCAGGGGGCTCAGCACAGCTCGCTGGGATGGGCGGCTCCTGGCACCCAGGGCGGGCTCCCCTGACAAAACATGGGCACCCCCAGGGCGGACCACTTACTATCTTGTCTAGCAGCTTCTTCTGAATGAGCTTCAGCATGGTCTGTGGGCACAGGAGAGAACTTGCAGGGGCCGGGCTCTGAGCACCCATGTCCCCTAGCCACCCCAGGAGCCACAGCTGTTCTATTCCCGCCGAGACCAAACCTGCCCATCTGCTGGGCGGCGGCTGGAAGCAGTGCAACCCACAGACTAGGTATTCAGCATCAGGAGGCCTGGGTGCTCGTCCTGGCTCAGCCCTGACTCCCTGAGTGGCTTTGGGTTCGGCCCTCCCCCTCTGGGGAATTCAGCCTCCCTGGTGAGAATATGGAAGGAGACTGGCTGTTCCTTCCCCATTCTTTCCTTCCTTTCTTCAGCAAATAGCTATTCTCTCCCTGCTGTGCACTGGGCCTTATGCTAGACAGTGCTGGGACGTCACGGTGGGAGGAGCGCACTCGCAGTCGGGAAGACACGTCAAGGCATCTGGTCTGAGGAGGCAGGAGTGACTTGCACAGTGTGACCGATGGGTGAAGAGAGGGGCTAAGGTGGGGAGGACAGAATGTTCTCGGTGGAGGACATCTTGGGTCGTAAGCAACATGCACCGATAGGAAATTCTTCCTCTGGCCTAGCCTGACCTCCTCATGCGGTGGTGGGGCTACCGATGGAGGAGGGAGGGGGTGGGACGCCCGCCTGCACGCACCACCACGAAGCCCATCTTGCCCACGGCCTCCTTGTGGTCATTGTCCACTTGGCAGACCAGGGCGTTGCACAGGTGCACAGCGATGCGCTGGATCGACTCGTCCTGCCGGATGGGGTTGAGGATGCTGAGCAGCAGCTCGTTGACCCGGCGGTACTGGAACTCCAGCTCCTCGGGGATGCTGAAGTTGCAGAGGGTCAGGCAGCAGTTCCGCTGGACCTGGGCCGGGCAGACACAAGGGGTGCACGGTCAGGGGCAGACTCTCGAGCTGCACTGGGGGGCTCTGTAGAGGTCAGGGGTCATCCAAAGCTGTGGTGGTCCAGGAAGGCTGTCTGGAGGAGGAGGCTACAAGGCTTCCTTAAAACATGTTTTTAAAAATTGTGAAATATAATATAGAGAAGCATGTGTAAAATGACAAATGTAGTTTTACAAATAATTATAAAGCAGACAAGCATTTCAACATCAATGTAGCCACCACCTGGGTCAAGAAATAAAATGCTGCCCGCACCCAGAAGCCCCCATGTCCCTTTCTGACCATAAGTTCCTCTCCCCACTAGAGATGCCCCAACCCCTGCTTTTTTATTTCAAAGATGTCCTGGCCTCTTGCTTCTTTTAGTTCAACCACAGGTTTGCAAGATCGAGCGCGTTGTTTTAAGTAGCTGAAACGCATCCCCTTTTCGTTGCAGTATAGTATTCCAGTGCACTCGTCCACTCCGTTGCTGGTGGACTTACACATGTTTTGACTACTTCAAACGTATCTTGCACATGCACCCAGGTGTCCATGCACACGGGCCCCACTAGGGCACACACGTGTGGGGTGACGCTTCTGGGCCACAAGGTGTGTGCGTCTTCAACTTTACCGGGTGACGCCAGACTGTGGCTGCACCAGTTCACACTCCCAGCAGCAGCTGGGAGGGCTCTGGAGGCCCCACCTCCTCAGTTTCTCGGTGTTGTCTGCAGGCTTTATTTTCAGCGTTCTCAGCGCCTTTTTCTCCTTGTAGTTTAATTTCTTTAATCTTTTCTCGTTAGATACCGGAAGTTCAGCATACTTTATTAATTATGTAAATGAAAAGATATGGTTAATTCTTGATCCCCCCTCCCACAATATGCATATATTTTTTAATTTGAGAAAAAAAATTATTTTAAGTTATAAAAGCAGTACTTACTGAAAAAAGTTCAAATAATACTATCTGAGCAGAAAGTTAGTCCCCCACTTCATTCCCCGGAGTAATCACTGTTGAAAGCTGGGTACACAGGCCTTCCTCTCTGCCATGTGGGAGCCTGGGGCCCTGTGGGGAACAGGCGTAGTAGGACACCTGTGTCTGGCAAACTGTGGTCCAAGGCCATTTCTGCTGGCTATACGCGGTTTCTCTGGACCAAGAGTGAGCACACAGTGCTTAAAATTGAAGGTGTTTAGCCCAGCCGGTGGCTCAGTGGTTGAGCATTGACCTATGAACCAGGAGGTCACGGTTTGATGTCCAGGCAGGACACATGCCCAGGTTGCACGCTCAATCCCAGGGTGGGGTGTGCAGGAGGCAGCTGATCACTAATTCTCTCTCGTCACTGATGTTTCTCTCCCTCTCCCTTCCTCTCTGAAATCAATAAAAATATATTAAGAAAAGAAGTCTGGTGTACATTCTTCTAGATTTTTCTCTACTATATAAATACAAATACATATTCGGGGGAGAGGAGAGGCAAGAAAAGACATCATACATATTGATCCCAAACTTCTCACTTACCAGTATGCAGGGGGCACCTTCCATGTTAGGATGTGCAGATTTATCATCATATCCCACTGGGGGGGGGGGGTCGTGCGTTAACTTTTCCAGACCCCTATTACTAAAACATTTTAGCTTCCACTAACCTCTACTTAATCAAATAGGATATAGGCTCTGGCTGGGTAGCTCAGTTCGTTAGGGCATCATCCCGATACACCAAGGTTGTGGGTTCGATCCCTGGTCAGGGCACATACAAGAAGCAACCAATGAATGCATAAATAGGTGGACAAATTGATGTTTCTCTCTCTCTCTCAAAAAAGAAAAAAAAAAGGTGGGGGTATGCATACCCTTCCTGCTAAGATTTCTCACTGCGGGACACCTAGGCCAACAGACAGGTGCTCGTTTGGTCTGGGCAGGTCCTGCCAGCTGCCCTTAAAGAGCTCCCGTGGGAAGTGCGAGAGTGCTCACCCCCTCACCGCTGTCAGTGTCGGGTTTCACCAAAGTTGAGATGAAATGTGGTATCTTGTTATTTTAATTTCCATTTCTTTGATGGAGTTTACTTGAGAGTCTTCAAGTAGCATTATTTTTCATTAAAAAAAAATGCCCCTTTTACTTGATTATGAAGTTGGTCTCCATGTGGAAGCGACAGTTGCCCTGGAGTTGGCAGGCTGTGGGGAAGTGGGCCTTCCATCCTCACAGGGGCGCATCCCACCACAGCCTTTCTGGAGGGCAGTTCGAGAACCCAGTGCTTTGAAAACGCACACCCCACTGCCCCACATTCTCCTTGTAGACGCGCAGCACACGGGCAGTCGGCTAAGCACAGTCAGCAGGGCCTCACTGAAATAGCAGCACAGCAGCCTAAATGTTCCGCATGGAGCTGAGTCCACAGCCGCAGCCCAGGCACCCAGGGGCGCCCCCTCTGGTCCACAGGGGGACGGGGCTGGCCACTGCCTCTGAGTAGTCAGTCAGCACCAGAGCAGCCTCTCCTTGGCTGAGGACAGGGACACGAGGCCGACACCAACGACTGTGAAATCACTGTTAGAACCAGCCGTCTGGGGAGGAGAGTTGGGGTTGTAAACAACTTGGACTTTCTAGTTACTACACTTCCTTTTTACTTGAGTTTGTTTTCTAAGCATTCAGTGTCTGCCCTTTATAATCAGAAAACAGACATTATTTTAAAATTTTTGTTGCGAAACGCTTGTTGGTGTGGGAGAGGTCCACGCCCACACGACGGCTGAAACAGAAACCACGTTACACGGCATGATGCAGGGTGAGCGCCTTTACTAGACAAAGACCCACAGGCTGAACCCGGAGCGGCGGCGGCAGTGCGAACTGGGCTCGCTCTGGGCGGTGGGTTTTTATAATCATAATTATAACTTTTCTGCAATAAAAATCTTTACTACTTTTATAAGAAAAGCAGTTAATGAAAAAATAGCCCCCAGCAGAATGTTACTGGGCAGAGGGCGGAGGAATCAGTATGAGCAGTAGGGGCAGGAGAGCAGGGCCCTCGGTGGAGGGTGGCAGTGGCATGGGGCGGGTTAGTGGGCCTTGGATGCCAGGTCCCAGAGTCGGGGTGACGCTGTAGGGAAGAAGGGGTGTGGGGACAAAGGCAGTGCAGAGCCAGGCGAGAAAGGGTGGGAGCAAGCATTGCATCGGAGGGATCTACGAGCAGGCTGGGAGGCTGGGCCACAGGGGGAGCAGGGCCGGGGGCTGGGTCAGAGCATGCAGGACCGCGGCAGGGGGCTCACCGTCACCTCCTGGTAGGATTCCATGCCATTGAGCACCACCTGGATGACCTGGCGGCGCAGCTTGACGCTCTGCTCGGAGCGGTACTCGGAATTGGTCAGGTAGAAGAGGGCGGCGCTGCCTGTCACTTGAATGTTCTTGTCGTACTTGTGGCACTTGAGGGCTGTGATGACCAGCTGTATGGAAGACAGGGTATGGGGCCCCGGCTGGCAAGGCCCGCGGACGGTGTGCGGGGACAAGCCTAGGGGGCTCGCACAGGTCCGAGGCTGGGGAGCAGAAGGCAGGGCAGGGCCGTGGTCCTGCGATGAGCCAGCGCTGGGGCGGGTGAGGCAGTGCGGGGTGGGCTGGGGGTGAGGTGACATAGAGGAGGGACAGGGGCCCTGGCGCATGGCTCGGCCGAGGCCAGGATCCTCCAGGTGGGGGACGGTGGGAGCCCGAGGCCCCACTGCTTCTGGGGCGGGGCTGACCTTCAGAGCCCGAAGGAGCTGGCTGCAGCGCTCGATGCGCGCGATGTCGAAAAGCAAGTTGATGGCCCGGGAGGTGACCTCAGGCCTGTGCTCCGTGTAGGCCTCGATGGCGTTCAGCACCTGCTCCTCGTTCTTGTCGCCACTCACCTGGGGAGGAAGCACGCTCGGGCCACCGGCAGACACGGCGGGGTCCCCAGCCCACCCCTCCCTCCCCCAGGCCCCACCTTGTAGGCCGGAATGTGCGTGAGACGACACAGGGAGGTCTCGAAGAGCCCGAGGAACTGCAGCGGCCTCTTCAGAGCCCGGAAAGGCATGATGCTGCTCTTGGAAGGCTCGGTGCTGGGGAAGAGGCGCTGGGGTCAGTGGCCTGAGGCCTGGGGCTGCCCCAGGTTCACAGGAAGGTGGGCTGCTGCCTGGGGGGCTTGGGGATTTACTAGGGACCCTCTTCTAGACTCTCCAGCGCAGCCTTTTTCTTCTTAAGGGCAGGGGACATAGACGCTACCTCTCGATGGCAGGGTGGCGCGCGGGCTGGGCGGTGTGGCTGTCGTCATCTTTGAAAATACTATCTGCCATTCTAGTGAGGACGCGTCCCCTTTAGGTTCCACCCACAATCATGAAGGGACCTGCCCAACAAGCAACCCCGCCAAAGGGTGGTTGGGGATGGACAGGGCTGGTGGCCAATGGCAGCCGGGTGGGCTGGAATCAGATCTCTCGACCCGCCACCCCAGGACCCAGCCTGTCTGCTGTGCCGCCAGCCTCGCCCGAGCACGCTGCACTGTCTCTGGCCAGTCTGAGCGTACAAGTTCCCCGTCCCTCCTGGCGCTTGCACCTTCTAGCCTTCACACATGCCGTTCCCTCTGCTGGGATACCCTGCCTCTCAACTCAGAATGAACTTTCAAAACGCCTCGTAGGGACGTTTGGTCCTCAGGGCAGCCCGCGCCTCCCTCTCCAGTCCTGATAACGGCTTATCACACCGGCTGGGGAGGGCAGCGCCTCACTCACTCCTTTATCCCGGCACCCAGAACAGCACTGGCAGAGGGCGTTCGGCAAACGCTTGTTGAGTGGGCCCACCTGGTCTGCCCTGCTTCCTCGTCCATCTTGGAGATGCTGCAGTTCTCCAGGATCATATGGCCGGAGATGTCCAGGGACATGAGGTTCCCCAGCTTCTGTACGAAGAGGCTCAGCACCTTGCGAGTCAGCTTGAACTTGTAGTAGCTGGAGAGGCGGTCTCGGGAGATGTCCAAGTGCCTGGAGATTGGCGGGGAGGGGCACAGATCAGGAGGTGGGCACAGGTGGGGGCTCCAGTCCACGGCAGGGAAGGGCCCCTCCCTACCACACCGCTGCAGGGCATTCTGGGGGAAATCCTAGTGGGCCCCCTGATCCAGCTGCCACTGGGGTTAAAGGAATGGGACGTCTCCTCCATGCCCACCTTCTGCCTGGCCGGGGCTCACGACTCTTCTGGGACGGACAACACGAACCTCCCCGACCCGCACCCCCCCCCCAGCCGGCTGTGGGCGGGCTGCTCACCGCAGCTTATGCAGCTGGACGATGACCCGAATGTGGTCATCCGACAGGTCCATGTTGTAGAGCACGAGGGACACCAGGCTATCTTTCCACTGGGTCAGGAAGGCCGCGTCGCTGGTCTGGATGCCCGAGAGGTCCAAGGCAGCCAGCGCACTGAGCGGCCGCAGCAGGGACTCCACCGGGACCCCGTCGATCATGCGGCCCAAGTTGAGGAAGCGAAGGCGGCTGAAGCCCTCGAAGGTGAAGTCCTTAACCAGCACCTGGCAGGTGGGGTTGACGAGGCACTCGTCCTCACAACCCCCGGGGTTCTCCTCCTCGTAGAAAATGTTGGCGCAGCCGAAGAGGCTCAAGGACACCAGGGTGTGGCTGAAGCTCCGCAGCGTCTGCAGGCTCTTGGCCGACAGCTTCTCGCAGTTGGTCAGGTAGAGCTCCACCAGGTCCTGGGAGGAGGGGCAGCGCCGTCACCACCCGAGGCCTGGCCCTGGGCTCAGGGGGGCCGTGGAGGGGTCTGCCCAGTGGGGAGGAGCGCTGGACAGGCCTTGGGATGCTTGTCCTGGAGGTGATCGGCCCTGCCCGACTCACGGTTGCACTGTCTCGGGCGCCTCCCATGCCCATCTCGTTCCGGGAAGGCAGGTCTTACCTGCTTGCGAATGGCTTCGAGGTCCTGGTCTTGCACCAGGTCCTCGCGGAGGTGGATGCGGGTGAGGCGGGTGCTGCGGGGATCTGAGAAGAGGCTGAAGAAGCTCTCGTGTGGCTCAAAGTTGCAGGCGGCGTTGACCAGTTCCACGTACCTGGGAGGGAGAAGCCTGGCTCAGGGGAGACATCGTCCCCTGCGAGGCCCAGCACGAGCCCTCGCCTCCTTGCAGCCCTCGCTCATCACCCCAGCAGCAACTTCTGTCTCCTCCTCCTCCTCCTCTTCTTCATGGTAATTGGTTGGGTCCTGACTACCCTACAGGTGAGATGAAGGCCCGTCCCCTCCAGAAACCAGGAGTCCAAAGGCAGCCTTCCTGGTGATGAGGGGCCTTTTTATCAATAGGAAATCCCAAGCTCTTCCCCCAAAACCAGGTACTTCTAGAGCAAACACACTGTCCACACACCTCTTCTCTGAGCCAGCGTCTGGCCCCCTGACCAGCCCCTCCCGGGACGCTTTCCCACAGGAGTTAAACCTAGGGGTATGGAGTCCCCAGGCAGGTGCAGGCAAGCACGCAGGGAACCCTGCGAGACACCAGCTGATGCGAGAATCCTGGTCTTGGGGGAAAGAAAAGGCTTTGTAGTCAAACCCTGGAACCTCAGTCCTGCGTGGCAGGCACTACCTGGACAGCTTCATTCAAGTAACTGAACTCCTCTGGGCTTCGGTTTCTTCATCTGTGAAATGGCCGTAACTCTGGTCTACGAAGTGATCAACCCAGAGCTGCCTGACCCACACGAAGTGCTCAGAACATTACTACAAGTTGGGTTCTGTCCTCAGCTCACACACAGGTTCCCACTTTATATGCAACTATCTGGTCTAGCAAGTTTCCTTCTGGGCATCTCGACATCCCAGAACACATGCCATGCTTCTAGGAGCTTCTACTAGCGGGGAGTCCTCTGGAGGGGCCACGTAAAGGTTTTCTGAACGATTCGATCCCTGGTCAGGGATCCATTTGGGCATTGGTGTGTAAACCTGAATGTTCACACACAGTCACGTGTGCACACACACAGGACAGCAAACAACTTCATTTATGTGCCGGCTTCTGTACCCCCTCATAGATGTAATGCACACCTACAGTCTCACACTCAGACATTCCCTGTGCTGCAGAAGCCCATGTGTACACCCCCCCCACACACATAACTCTACAGTCAGAGGTACACCAGTATTCCACACCTGTGCATGCACACACACCCTCACACGTGGTGCACACACACTGTCCTGATCTCTCCACACATGCTCATCCGAAGACTCGTGCCCCTGCCCCAGCTCCAGGCCCGCTCACTCATTGACGAGCCGGTCACAGATCTCGCTGGGCAGGAAGATGTCTGGGTGCAGCCTCGGAGACCCCTTATCCAGTAGGTAGCCCAAGGTGCCGTCCAGGTTGCGCAGGCAGAAGTCGGTGCAGAGGGCCGTCAGGGACTCGGGCGTGTCCGACGCCATGCTGGGGGCAGGAAGGTGGGCCACTCCAGGACAGGGGCCTCCAGGGACAACAGTCACTCCTCACCACTCACAGGGTCATTGGCAGAGCCACAGCCTAGGGAATGGGAGAGAAGCTACGTGAGCCGGAGGGCCAGAACCAGAACCACCAGCTGTCCCACGTCCCACTCCTGAGTAGGGAAGCTGAGGCTCCAGACGCCACACTCAGATGGGCAGTTTAGTGGCCCAGGGCCCAGGATTCCTGACTTCCTCTTTGCCCCTCTCTGCTCACTTGTAAGATTTAACCGGCGGAGAGCGGGGGGCCTTGTCCAAGTGTTCCTGTGCCTTCACAAATGTCTGTGGACAGACCTGTGTGTGGGGAACCCAGTGCCTGGGTGGCGATAACAGGGCTTTTTTTGTTAATCCTCACCAGAGGGTATTTTTTCCATTGCTTTTCAGAGAGTGGAAGGGAGGGAAGGAAGGGGAGAGAGAGAAACATCAATTCTGAGCTCTACCCACTGATTCATTGGTTGATTCTTAGAAGTGCCCTGACCAGGGATTGAGCCAGCAACACTGGCACATGGGGATGATGCTCCAGCCACCTGAGCTGCCTGGCCAGGGCCCCTGCCCCTGCCCCTGCTGTGTAACCTAACTTGCATGTAGCTGTCACTATTTGAACACTTCGTATGCGCCAGGGCTTTATAAACAAGTTATCCCTGAATCTCAGTCTATATGATTAAGAATCAGACGCTTCCTAATTGAAATGAAAACATACGTCCACATAAAAAGCTGTACGCTAACATTCATGGTGGTGTTATTCATAATTGCCCCAAATGGAAACGACACATGTCCCTTGACTGGAATCAATCCCAAGACCTTCTGGTCCATAGGCCAACGCTCTACCCACTGAGCCAAACCAGCTAGAACTCTCTCCCTTTTTTAAGAAAAAAAAATTTATTGATGGACTTGAGAGAGAGAAACCTTGATTTTGTTCCACTTCCTTACGCGCTCACTGGTTGCTTCTCTACATGCTCTGACCAGAGGTCAAGCCTGCAACCTCGCTGTATCGGGATTTTGACTGGACAATCAAAAATGGTCTAGCCATACAATGGATTATAATTCAGCCGTAAAAGGAATGAAGTACAGACACATACAACACTGGGCCTTGAAAACGTTATGCTAAGGAAAGAAACCAGTCACGAAAGGTACCACGCACTCATACGATTCTGTGATTCCATTTATGTAAAACGCCGAGCCACAACAGGGAAACCTATGCAGACGGGGTAGGTCAGTGGCTGCCGAGGGCCGGGAGGTTGGGGAAATGTGAAGTGACTGTGGATGGGTTTGTGGGTTTTGTTTTGTTTTTGAGGTGGTGAAAATGTTCTAAAATTGATTGTGGTGAGGATTGTGCAATTCTGTGAATATTCTAAAAACCACTGATTTATCTACTTGAAATAGGTGGATTGTACGATACAGAAATATGGCTCCATAAAGAGTTATGTACAAAATGAAGTCTCCTGCTGTCTTCATGACACTAAGTAGGTAAAGGTTTCTTCAACAGGACTCAGAGGGGAAACATGGTAAGGCGATCTGCACTGAAGAAGCTTGTTTGTACATACACAAGCGTTACTATGAGATGGACCGTAGACCTACAGGGACGGTTACTAGAAGGAAACACAGGAGCATGTCTTCGTGGCTTTAGAGTAGCTCGGTTGGTCAGCGCGTCATTCCCATACAGCGAGGTTGCAGGCTTGACCTCTGGTCAGAGCATGTAGAGAAGCAACCAGTGAACGCGTAAGGAAGTGGAACAAAATCAAGGTTTCTCTCTCTCAAGTGCATCAATAAATTTTTTTTTCTTAAAAAAGGGAGAGAGTTCTAGCTGGTTTGGCTCAGTGGGTAGAGCGTTGGCCTATGGACCAAAGGGTCCCGGGATTGATTCCAGTCAAGGGCACATGCCCAGGCTGTGGGTTCGGTCCCCAGCGGGGGGCATGCAGGAGGCAGCCGATCAGTGGTTCTCTCCCATCACTGATGTTTCTAGCTCTCTCTCCCTCTCCCTTCCTCTCTGAAATCAATAAAAGTATTTTTTTAAAAAAGGAAGAGAAAGGGCAAGCCACGGTGTAGAAGATATTTCCAATAATATATACACAATTTGTAGAAAAGGGGGATAGAACCCCCACGTCACAGGGCTGCTGGAGTGAATGAGACGCTGGGAAATGCTTGGTTTCAGGTTTGACATCACTAAGTGTATACAAAACGTGGTTACGATGTAATCTCACAGATGAGGGAACTCAAGCTCAGAGAGAGGCTACTCAGTCCAAACTAGGATTTGAGCCTGGTCTCTTGGACTCCATCACATCATCTCTCGAAGGGTTTTGGAATTTAAGGCCCAGCACTGCCCCTGGCTCCTTGGAGTGTCGGCGTCCATATCTGACTCAGCGGGCTGCTCAGGACATCCAGTGGGCGGCCACGGAGCACTGGGCCCTTCGGAAGGGCCAGGTCAGGGTTCTGGTACCACCACTTGCTGGTGGGTTTGCTGTAAGAGCCTCAGCCCTGCTGCTGAACAGGGGGACTTGGGCAAATGTCTTCACCTCTCTGCGCCTCAGTTTCTATTCCAGAGTAGGGAGTGCTTTGCGAAGATCACACGGAATGATACAGAAATGGCTCAGCATAGCTCCCAGCACATAGTAATTACTCAATAAAAAGCCAGTACTATCATCATCATCATCATCATCATCACCTCCTCCTGTCTCACCCACCCTGGCCCTCCAGTAGAGAAGTTCCTTCCCGTCCAGCTTCAGGTCTGCGCTGCCTGCGCCTGAGGACCCTGCCCGAGGCCCTGTGCCCGCTGTCCCACTGGCCATGGGACACCCTTGAGGGAAGCACAACAAACAGGCTATCTGGGCACACTGCTGGCGGGGAGACCGTCCCAGCTGAAGGCCGAGGAGTCTCATCTCTTTAAGTGTCACTCAAGGCCTCCAGAGTTAAAGCCAGCTTTCTGGTCAACCCAGGGCCCCCAGACCCCCACTTACCCGGCCTGGCCTCCTCCACTGCACTGGCAATAGGACATGAGGGCCACCTTCAGACCTTTCAACGGGGCCCATCCAAATTCAACTAACTATTGCACTTCTACCAAATACCGCTCCCACCCCCAAATACACACCCACGTCTCTCCTGCAGGAAGGGGCACAGGCCACTCCGGTCCACCAGCTTGGACCTCTCCTCCTTGCTTAGCTGACACCTAAGCACCCTCAGGTCTGAGTGCTGACACCATCTCCTCCAGGAAGCCTCCCCTGACTGCCGAGTGTAGCTGCTGCGGTCCCAAAGGCCATCCCACAATAGTCCACGCTTTGTACTGATGCTGGGCTAACTACCTGGCTTTCTTGCCAGGCGGCCAGCTCCATGAGGCGGGAGCCAGACCGTCTTGCCTGGCACTGCATTCCCGGGCTTAGCCCAGGTCCTTTCCTTGTTCACTCAGTAACTGTCTAGTGAGCACGATGCATCCAATGGCGAAGGATCTCCTGGTGCAGCACAGCGGCTCCGCAGGGGGACAGCCAGGCAGCCAGACCCGCCCCACATAACTGGGACCAGTGTTCCGGAGGGGAGGGAGGTACCTGGGGCTCTCTGTGTCTGCGCCAGGGACCTGCCTTGGAAGTGACAACCCAAAAGATGAGTCACAGCTGACTCTGGTGGGGAGAGGAGGGAAAGGCGTTCCAGAAAGAAGGCCAAGCTGTGCACAGGCTGAAGGGACAGACGGTGTGAGGTGCAGGCACCACAGCCCAACTCCACCACCATGTGCTGGACAAAAGAAGGGCTGGACGCCACGGGGCCTGACAAACAGGAGGGTGTAGGCAGATGCCTGCGGGAGGGACGAGGGCTTACAGGCTGTGCCACACGGGGAAGCCAGGAGGCAAGGCATACTCTTGTCTCCTCCCGGCCCACCTGCCCAGGACAGTGCTAGGCACCCAGTGGCCACAGAGGAACCTCGTGACTAACTGGGAGCTGCTTTTTCTGCAGGTCCACACCCAGTCACCCAGGGAGCTGCTCGGCCCTAACTCTGCTCCTCAGGAGAAAGAGGCACCACCCTGTCAGCCACCAAATGCATCAAAGGACAAACCAGGCAAAGGGCGCCATTTGCTAACTGCCTTTGGCAGCGCTGACGATGCTGCTTGGGGCTGGCTGAGCCGGAGGAGAAAGGAACCGTCCTCAGGTTGGCACCACAGCTGAGAGTCTGGGGGCTGGAGTGCCTGGCCACTTGTGCAGCGTCCAGCTGCAGCCCTGGCACCCAGCAGAGGCAGCCACCTCCCCCTGCCCCAGCTCCTCGCGCCCCAGCACCAGCCATCAGGGGTTCAGGCAGCTGGGGCAGCGGGAGCTCTGAAGGCGGCAGAGCAGCACCTGCTGAGAAGGACTCTGCCACCCTGTGCTTGCAGGTTCCCTCAAACCGGATCCTTCATGAGCCTATGACATCCTACGGGCGAGGGAAGGGGCACAGCAGGGAGAGAAGGAGAGAGCAGCAGCCGCCGCCACCCCCACATGGGTGACTTTCAGACATGGCGCTGCGCTATTCACCCGGCCTCCTATTTAACCAACAAAACAGCATTCCCTAGGACACTGCACTCGCAGCTGATTCATCATCTGTGCAACCATTTGTCTGACGACCCCTCCCCTGGCCCCACGCTCCTGGATCCACAGGGTCCAGCCCGTGCATGGCACCAACAGAATAAAGGTTTGCTTTTGCCAGAATGACCATTTTCTGATGAAGACACCGAGGCTTGCCTGAAGTGACTGGCAAGATGGGACGCAACCCTGAACCAAGCCTGTGCTTCTCACCAAACCATTCAGTCTTCCACCCTCCAACCGGAGGGAAGAGAAAGTGAGGTGCAGAGGAGGGAGCATGGGACCCTGTCAGCGCTGACACCCAGCCGAAAGGGTGGGGGCCAGAAGCTCTGAGCCTGGGAGCAGTGCCCACCTGTGAAATATTCACCCAGGAGCGGGGGGGGGGACCCCAAACAAATGCCCTATTTAGAGGCTGGAAGCTTTCCAGGAGGGAAGGGATCACAGGGAAGATTTGGGGATAGCAGGCTGCTGTGAGGGGAGTCCGGGCAAGTGTCGGGGGGCTCTGGGGAGCAGGGGTGCAGGTGAGGATCAGAGGGCTGCCCTGCAGAGTCTAAGTCCGTGGGAGGGTCGTGTTAGGGAGATAAGGAAATGGAGTGAAGGAGGAAGTGCATCGCCGCTCGCTGGTGCTACCTGGAGGCCGAGGGGCCTTGGGGGATACCTGGGCTCTAGTGAGACATCACCCTCACACTCATACTGACCACCACGTGCCAAGAACTCTGCAGACTCAACAACACCTGAGGCAGCTGCGGCTGAGTGGTGAAGCCACTGGCCACGGCCTATGGAGATGTACATGCCAATAAGTATACGCACACTCACTAGTTCAAGACCCAGTGGTCTGAACTCCCCATGATCTTCACATTGAAGCTACACGTAACTGGACGGATGAATATATTATAATTTTGTTTTCCAAATGAAGAAACCATGGTTCGAAGAAGTACAATGACTTGCCTACGGTCCCCCAGGAAGTGCCTGGCTCTCTACCATTATGCTATGGGCACGATCGGGTTCTCGCACCCTCAGCTCTCCCTTCGGGGACACGAGCCTTCACTGCCTCCTTACGACTCTGAGCGTCCTTGGGCGCTGAGAACAGATGGTCGGATATCGCTGGACACAGATTGTTCGTCTGCCAAGGACTGGAAGCTTCCTGAGGCAGGGACCCTGTGTGATCCTGGAGATCTCCGTGACAACAGTGAGGGCATGGTTGGTTGTGGGGGAGGCGACACAGCTCCACAAGGTGCCCGGGCAATATGTACACCCTCAGTATTCATCGGGTCCTTACCTGCTGGTGTGTTGCCAATGTACCTACCTCATGCGGTTGGTAAGGACATGGCATGAGATGATGGGGAGAAGGTGGCAACTGCCTGGCAGGTGGGGTTCAGTCGTTGAGTGTCGACCCATGAACCAAGAGGTCACGGGTTTGATTCCCAGTCAAGGCTCATGCTCAGGCTGTGAATGTGATCCCCAGTGTGTGGGGGGAGGGGCCACAGGAGGCACCCAATCGATGTTTCTCTCTCATCACTGATGTTTCTCTCTCTCTCCCTTCCTCTCTGTCTAAAAGCAATAAAAACGTATTTTTTCAAAAAGGTTTTGGAAGTCGGTAGTAACCAATCGTTATGGAGCAATTTCCGAAGAATGTTTGGAGAGACCCTTCTGCTCATTTCTGAAGCTTCATGATCCAAAAACAGATGACCAAGGGGGGGGACTGCACTTGCACTTCAGGAATCAAGATCAGCTCAGCTACTGAAGACGCAGAATCTTGGTGACGCTGACAAGAACGGCCTTTTACCTTTGCAGGGGGCTTTAAAGCGCAACACATTCTTTCAGAAGCTCATTTCGCTTCATCCTCCCGGGAGCCTTCGGAATTAGTGTACAGACAGGGAAACTGAGGTCCAGACAGGATGTAACTGCCCCAGCTCGCACAGCAAGCCAGAAGCACAGCAGGGGCTTGAACCCTGACCTAGACCGCTAGTCCAGCGACCCAGCTCCAACCTGCTGGCTTTCATTTTTCAAGTCCTCTCCCCCAAATGCCCCACTCCGCCCCTCGGACTGCGGTCTAGACTTGGGGGGTAGAAAGGAGATCAACCTGCAACATCTCAGCCTCTGCTGGGCACTTCTGGGATGGACAATCTCCATCATCAAATCAGCCACACACACTCCGACCATACATCAAGGCCAACGTATACTGCCCTCACCAACCCATCTTCATATTTACTTCAACACCGTATTTTTCCTGTTTTAGGTAGCGGAATGGGGTCTTGCTAACTCCCACGGTCACCAAAAAGCCAGGACCAGCCCGAACCAGTTTGGCTTAGTGGATAGAGCGTCGAAGGGTCCCAGGTTCGATTCCGGTCAAGGGCATGGACCTTGGTTGCGGGTACATCCCCAGTAGGGGATATGCAAGAGGCAGCTGATCAATGTTTCTATCTCATTGATGTTTCTAACTCTCTATGCCTCTCCCTTCCTCTCTGTAAAAAAAAAAAAAAAAAATCAATAAAAAATATTAAAAAAAAAAACACACAAAAAAGCCAGGACCAAGCCTTGGCTGGTGTGGCTCAGTGGATGGCGAATCAGCCTTCGGACTGCAGAGTCCCAAGTTTGATTCCAGTCAAGGGCACAGGCCCGGGCTGTGGGCTCGATCCCGTGTGGGGCGTGCAGGAGGCAGTTGATCAACGATGCTCTCTTATCACTGATGTTTCTCTCTCTCTCCCCCTCTCCCTTCCTCTCTGAAGTAAAATAAATATATATAAAATCCAGGACCAAGCTACCACCTTCCCTGTACTGATGAGGAAACGTTGGTGGAAAAGGTTCCTTGCCCAAGGTCTCACAGCCAGGAAGCAATGGCATGACCTGACTTAAGCACAGGGCCCTTTTTTTGGTATTTATTCCATCAGTGATCATTACAGTGATGGAAAAGGAGTACTTACAACTCAAGGCCAGAGCACAATGGCCATTTGCCGTCTAAAACAAATCTGTTCTTTCTCCAAGCACCAGACATTTCAAGTTAGCACCGTTCTGAAATGGCGCCCCATTAGACACCCCATGACCTTGCATCACACAGGCAGTCCCCGATAATCCTTCCCGACACCATCGGGTCCCCACTCTTCTCCGAGTTCATCAACGACCCCTCCCCTCCTTCATTCTCCTCCAGCCCTTGTGCTGTTTCTTAAAACCATCAGGTGGGACCTCTGTACTTGCTACTGAATGCCCTACCCCCAGAGAGCTCCCTGCAGTCTCTCATCAGATCCCCACTAACTAGACACCCTCCGACCACCCTCTACCAAAAGGTGCCTGTGCTCTGGCTTTCCGTGGCTCTTGTTTCGTTTTTCTCCATGGCCGCCCTACCTGTCATGTTTATTCTCTGCTGCATAAAGCAACGAACCAAAACAGCGACGCCCCTCTCTCCTAGCTGCCACCTCCAACTCCAAAGGAAGCCTGTCTTCAGCGCTCATTCTAAGGAGTGTGAGCCCTCAAGAGAAACATCAGGCGGGGTGGGGGGATTTTTCCCCCCCAGCAAGCATGCGGCAACCCTCTCCCCTGGAAAACCAAACGCGCTGGCAGGCAAAGCCTGGGGATCCTGGACACCGGGGGCCAAAGAGCGGCCAAGTCACATCCACCCCCAGCGCTCCAGCGGCCGGCAGTTTCAGTTTCAACTCACCCACCCGGCTCCTCGCTCCTCAGGTTTGCAACCCCGCCCATCGCTTTCCCATCCTGTCGGGTTGCTGGGCTTCCCTGCACCTTGTCATCCCTTCTAGGAGCTGATCCAGAATCCAAACCCGTCCCTGAGCTTTGTGGCAGGGCTTTGGGGGAACTTAAGCTCATCCAACAGGTAGGAGGGGCAGTCCTGCATGTCCCCCATTTTGTAGGGGCATTCAACAGGGAGTCATTTTCTCTCCGGAGGAAGGGAGCTCCGTTTTTAAAGGCACGCTTCTCAGGCCCGGCAGCGGGGGCAGAGGAGGAGGAAGCCCTCCCACCCTTGGCCGAGATGGACCTGTGCAAGCGGCTGCAGCTGCGATGCTGAAGCGATGCCGAGGCGCCGGAGGGCAGGAGGGGAAGGGGTAGGACGCGGGCACATCCCTTGGCTCTGGGGTCGAACGGGATGCCTCCTTGCCCGGCCGCCGAGGAGCGGAGGATGCGGCCCGGGCCGGCGGGGGGATGTCGTCAGGCTAAGGGACGGGATCCGAGGGAGACGGGGGTCGACGAGGCGGAACTTGGGTTCCCGGGGGCGGGAGTCCCCGGCGGGAGGGGGTCGCGCCCGGGGGACCCCGTGGCCGTTACCTTGCCCTCAGGGCTGCAGGCCGCCGGGTGCTGGCTCCGGGGCCCGGCCCCTCCCCCGATCCGGCTCCGACGGCTGGGAGCCTGCAGCCGCCGCCGCCTCCGCTGTCAACAAACCCCTGGCGCGTCACTTCCGGGGCCGCCCCTTAGCAACAGCGGACCGGTGTCCGCGCAGGGTTCCGCGGCGAACGCGGGCGGCGGCGGCGCAAGGTTCCGGGGGCTCCTCCCCTCGGGGATCCCGGGGACCCGCGCGCCGGGCCGGGAGGGAACAGGCGGGCGTCCCCGCCCGGGTGGTGAGCACGTGCCTCCGGGGCCGTCCGGGGGGCCCGCCCGTGCGATCGGGGTCCGGTCCCGCTCTGTCCCGCGGCTCGGCCCGCGGGGCCCCGGCGCCGGCTCGGGGCGGGACCGGCTCCTCCTTCCCGCCGACGCCCCCGGGAGCGCCAGCCCCTGCCTACGCGCGGCGCCCCGTGGAGCATCTCTGGTTCCACAGGTGGCACCCACTCGTCCGAACGCTGTCCTCAGCTCCCTCCCCGGCGCCCTGCTACCTCCCCGGCCGGCTCATGGCCCCCGGGGGACTCGGCCGTCACGTGGGCAGTCGCAGTTTTCCTCGGCGCCCGGGCCAGGCGCCAGCCCCAAGGATCTCTGTCCTCACCCAGCGGTGCCGGCCTTGGTCGGCCATCATGTCCTCTCTGGTTCCTGCAGCAGCCTCCTCGTGGAACTAACTCCCTGCCCCTTCCGCTCGGCCTCTCCCCAGTCCCAGGATGACTTTTCCCAAACGTGCACCTGATGGGGGAGCTCCCTTGTTTACAGCCCTTTTCCTAGACGACGAGGACATCTGTCCCCTATCGCTCTCCGGCCTCTTGTTCCCTCCTCTTATTTGCCCCCTTCCGTTCTTCAATCCAGAGAGTTTAAAGCATTATTATTAATTGTTATTATTTTAAATGAACCCCTTCTCTCGCATAGGCTCAAACAGTATCTCCCCAACTAAACACTTCTTGCTTCCATCTATAGCCAGCATGCTCCTCCACCTTCTGGTCTCGGTTTAAATGCTGCTTTCTCAAGGAATCCTATCTCCTTAAAATATATCTATAATAATAAAAACGTCATATGCTAATTAGACTGGACAGCCCAATGACCTTCCGATGTCCTTCCAGACGACCTTCTGGACAAGCTAGGGCTGCGGCTGTGGGGCCGAGCCCCTTGCACCAATTTCGTGCATCGGGCTTCTACTATATATATTTTGTATTGATTTTAGAGAGGGAGAGAGAGAGAGAGAGAAAGAGAGAATCATTGATCAGCTGCCTCCTGCACACCCCCTACTGGGAATCAAGCCCAAAACCAAGGCATATGCACTTAACCAGAATTGAACCTGGCACCCTTCAATCCACAGGCCGACACTCTATCCACTCAGCCAAACCAGCCAGGGCAAGGAATCCAATCTCCACATAACCCTCACCCCAATTCTAATAACGAACTTTGTGAATTTTTTAAAATATATTTTTATTGATTTCAGAGAGGGAGAGAGAGGTAGAAACATTAATGATGAGAGAGTATCATTGATTGACTGCCTCCTGCCTGCCCCACACTGGGATTGAGCCCAAAATCTGGGCATGTGCCCTGACGAGAATTGAACCAGTGACCCCCTGGTTCATAGGTCAATGTTCAACCACTGAGCCACACCAGTCAAGCTAACTGTGTATAATTTTGAATCCTTTAAAAAGTCTGTTGATATTTTTAAAGTCTGTTGATTTTAAATGACCACAGTTAGCCATGCATGTAAAAAAAAATCCACACAATACAGAAATATATGGCTGAGAAAATGAATCCCCATCAAACCCTAACGAGACCCCGATTTCATGCCCTTCCCCAGAGGTGACTTTTGGGAAACAATTTGGCAAGTGTCCCCTTAGTCCTTTCACAATATGCAGATCTAGAAATCCACGCCTGGAACCCGTATGTTCATGTTGACTAATGTCACTTTAATAAATTTAATTTTTAAAAATGCATGGATATGTAAGCACTAAAACTATAAAACTCTTAGTACCGTACATAAGGAGTTAAGTCTTTGGGACTTCGGATTAGGCAGTGCTTTCTTTAATGTGACACCAAGCACAAGAGAAAAATACAGACAAATTGGGTTTCATCGAAATAAAAAACTTTTGTGCTCCAAAGGGCACCATCGAGAAAGTGAAAAGACAACCTGGGCGGCAGGTGGGCAGGCTAGAAGGGGTCGATGGGGTCAAAAAGGGGACATATCTAATACTTTCAATAATAAAGATAAAAAAAAGTGAATGATAACCCACAGAATGGGAGATGATATGTGCAAATCTCATATCTGATAAAGAACAGTAATCCAGGATACATGAAGAACTAAATAATTAAAAGACAAAGAACCCAATGTAAAATAGCAGAAGAATTGACATTTCTCCAAAGATGGTATGCACATGGCCAAGAGGCATATGAATAGATACTCAGCAGAATCGTTCATCAGAGAAATGCAAATCCAAACCACAGTGAGCTCCAACTCCATAGCCTCAGGGTGGATATGATCAAAGAGATAGACAACAGCAAGCATTGTCAGGAAGCAGAACAACACTCCTACATTGCTTTGGGAAGTGAAATGGCCCAGTGGCTTTGGAAATCAGCTCGGCAATTCCTCATTAAAGAATTAAACATGAACTTACCATCGGGCCTAGAAATTCTGCTCAGTGTATACCCAGGAGAAAATGTTCACAGCAGCATTACTCACAGTGCTCAAGAAGGGATGTAACCCTAATATTCATCAACTGCTAAGTGGACACTGATATGGAAATAAATGACCTTTGGCCCATACCTCATGCCATTTACAAAAATTAAGACAAAATGAACTGTAAACTTTAAAACATGGATCGTAGACCTAAATGTAGCACCTAGAATTATAAAGCCTGTAGGAGGAAGCATAGGAGAAAAATCTTTGTGATCCTGGTTATGCAAAAGTTTGTTGGGTATGACATAAAGGAAATGCAGACTTTGGTATGAAAATTAAGAACTTCTAACATTGTTAAATGGCTATAAAGGCAAGCCACAGATACCTACAATTCACATGTCTTAATTAAAAAGACTTGTATCACCTCGTACCCATTAGGGTGGCTATGACCATAAAAACAAAACAACAAAACAGAAAATAACAAATGTGGGTGAGGATGTGGAAAAATTGGAACCTTGTGCGCTGTTGATGAAAATGTGAATGGCTGTCGCCATCATGGAAAACAGTAGATGGCAGTTCCTCAAAAAATTAGAAATAGAATTACCAGTGGTCCAGCAATTCACCTTCTGGGTTCCTACCCAAAAGTATTGGAAACAGGGACCCTAAGAGATATTTGCATTCATGTTCAGAGCAACATTATTCATAATAGCCAGAAAGTGGAAGCGACTTATATCCATTGATAGATGAATGGATAAACAAAACATAAAATGTTCTTCAGCCTTAAGAAGGAAGCTAAGATTCGGAAACAGTCCAAGTGCCCGTGAAAAGATGAGCGAAAAAGCTGTGGTACATTTACACAGCGGAATGCTATGCAGATGTAAAAAGGAAGGATTTCTTAACCTTTGTGACAGCATGGATGGACCTGCAGAGCATTATACTGAGTGAAATAAGCCAGTCAGAGAAAGACAAGTACCACACCAGCTCATTTATAAGTGGAATCTAATACATAATACACCCTCTCGCCCCTGCCCCATCCCTTCCACTCTCTACAAATCAGTGGAAAAAGTATCCTCAGATGAGGATTATCAACAACAGCAACCAAAGCGTTCGGGAGATTACAGTACAACGTAAATGTACTTAACACTGCTGAACGGTACGCTTAAAAACGACTAAGACGGTAATTCGGTGTTATGCATATTTTGCCAAAATTAAAAATAAAAAGATATGTATCTAGAAAATAAAAAGACTTCTCCAAAGCATATTTCAGTGAGAAAACAAGCCATTCAGTTAAGATTGGGAAATAGTTTTGAACAGGTAACTTCCCCAGAGAAGATATCTAGATGGCAAACACATGAAAACACACTCAACGTCATTAGTCTTTGAGGAAATGCATATTAGGACACTGATAAGATACCACTACTAGAATGTTTAAAATTAAAAGGACTGGCCATGCTAAGTGTTGATGAAGCTATATCACAACGGAAACTCTCATACACTTCTGGTACGGGTATACAGTGAAAAAAGCATTTTAGAAAACGGCTTAGATATTTTTTCAAAAATTTCAAATACCTCCAGCCATTCAACTCCAAGAGAAATTAAAGCCTGTGTCCCTGTAAAGACCTGCGCACAAATATTCATCGCAGCTTTATTGCAACAGCCCCAAACTGGAAGCAATCCAAGTGCGCAAAGGCTATCTGCACAGCAATAAAAAGGAATGACGCGTTACAACACGCACTGATCTCAAAACAATCATGCTGAGTGAGAGGAGACAGATAAAAGTAAGTACACGGTGTTTTATAATTAACAAAACAATTAATTATTTTTTTTAATTTTTTTTCTCTTTTGCATTGTTTTTTAGGGGGCGGGATGAAGGGTGAGAAAAGACAGACAAGAGAATGAAGCTGAGTCGGGGTGAGACGCTGCCCTCGCTGATGGAGAGCTAGCGACAGCGCCCACAATTAATTATTTTTAAAAAAAATTCCATTGTACCCAGGTTGGCCAGGTTTCATATTTATTTGCTTGTTTATAAAATATATTTTTTATTGATTTCAGAGAGGAAGGGAAGCGGGAGCGTTAGAAACACCAGTGATGAGAATCATTGATTGCCTGCCTCCTGCACCGCCCTCCGCTGGGGATGCAGCCTGCAGCCTGGGCCTGTGCCCTTGGACCGGAATGGAACCGGGGTCCTCAGGCGGATGCTCTATCCACTGAGCCAAACCGGCTAGGGCTCTATTGTTCTCTTAAAGTACATTTCATGCTCGTGAAATCCAGAAGTCACAGAGACACTGAATTGTAGTCCTGTTTTCCACCCAATATTTCTGGAACCATCTGCCCCGTGCGATCGACTCCTGCTGTAGGGGTCGAAGACCTGGCAGTGAAAATACCTGCAGAGTTCAGCAGGGAGAGTACATTCTGGAACAAGGACACAATAGTGTATCGCGGGTGGGGAACATGTAAGGAGGGAGACGGTGACAGGTATACCGCGTGGGTGGACACGATGGAAACGGTGGAAACGGACGCCCGGGGACGCGCCCGGAGGAACCTTAGGGCACGCGGTCGGCGCCCTCAACCTTGGCCGCGGGATGCGCGGGCTGGACACGGGAGGGGCGTGGCCTAGAGGAAGGGGGCGTGGCCTAGGGAGAGGGGGCGGCACGTGAGCGGGGGCGGGGGGCGGAGCGGCACGGAACACGCACGCGGGCGGGTGCGTTTCCGGTCGGAGGCCTTTGCTGAGCGCCCCGCGTCCCCGGGGCGACGGAGGCGGCGGGGGGATCCGGAAGTCAACACCATGTCGAGTCTGCACAAGAGCCGGTAAGGGGCCGCTGGGTCCACCCGGCCGGGCCAGCCCTGGCCGGGCTGCCGCTCCTGCCTCGCGGAGGGCGCGCGGGTGCGTCCAGGCCCCCGCAGTCCCGGGCAGGGGGGCTCGGGCGCCCACCTCCCGGCCTCCTCGCCCGTGGGCCTGAGCGGGCTCGGCGTGGAGGCACTGCCCCTGTTCCCCCGGGGCGCACCGCTCGTCTCTCTCTCGCCCTGGGCTCCCTCTTCCCCTGGCGCCTTCCTCATTCGGGGCCTCAGTGCTCAGTTCCTCAGGCCTCCCCCCCCTCCACCGCCTTCCTTGTCACCCCTCAGAACCCTCCCCTCTCCAAATACTTCCCATCCCCCGTGCTCATTTCTTACGAGAAATGCTAGGAAACCTGAATTTTCCCGTCGGCCCCTGTCCCAGGCCAGATCCTGCAGCATTGGCTACATTTTGCTCATTCTTCGGTTTTCCTCCAGGATTTGTTGTCTTAAACCTTTTAAGCCCTTGCCTGCAGGCAGGCCCAGAGGCCTTCTCGTGGTCATATTTTTGAGCCTGGAGAGCTGCCTGCATGTTACACAGGTCCGCTGTCTGTGGATCGAATTACTCCCGGCTCCTAGGGTTCATTGAGTTCAGAGAGTGGAGCTGTGGGCTGGACCTGGCCGGCAGGAAGCGCCCGGTAAATGCCAGCTCACTAAATGCTAGACTGTGCCTGATGTCATGATGCTGGTTTGACAGCCTCTAGACAGGAACATCTCCAAGTTTCTGAGCCTAGAGGAAGGGGTGACCTGTAGTTCTGTAGCTCCCCAGAGCTGACTTTGGTTGGGACCTTCATGAGCTTTGCCCACCGAAGGGGAGGGAGGAGCAGGTTGGAGGGAGGCGGCCCGAGGGGGCTGTGGGCTTGGGGAGTGGTCGCTAAGCCTGTCGTCTTCGGTTTGGGTGTATCTCACTTGCCTCCCCCCCCTCCCGCCTTCTAGGATTGCGGATTTCCAGGATGTCCTGAAGGAGCCCACCATCGCCTTGGAAAAGCTCCGGGAACTCAGCTTTAGTGGTGAGAGGCAACGTCCCATTTTCAGAGTTTCCCTGGAGCGGCATTGTGGCAGGGATGGAGGGGGAGGTGCCCAAGGCTAGACCTGCTGGGTGCTGGGGGCCAGCCTGCGTCTTGGGGCTTGTCCAGATCCCGTGGAGCTGACTAACCAGGGGCTCCCCTGAGCCCCACGCAGTTAGTGGCCGCAGTTAGCTTGCCCGTAGGCCTGAGGGCGCTTAATTGGTGTCTAGATGACGCTTATGACCACCTTGGAATAGCCGGAGAGGACAGAAGATGGCAGGAAAGGAGGGGGAGGAGGCTTCTGGAGCTGAGGCCCGTCTTTCCTCATTCCAGCAAGCTTCCTGTGTGGCAGAATCTGGTTAGCTGCAGAGTAGTTCCTGGTTCGCTCCCTGGCCGGGGACCAGAGCCTGCCGAGGCGATGGTGAACTTTGGTTCATGGTGAGAAGGTTTCCGGCCTCGAGGCAGCCGGCTGAGGGAGTGTTCCCCGGCAGTGTGTGACTCTGCCCTTGCTGGCTCGGTTAGCCTTCACCTTTTAAAAGCCCCCGGGTGTTCTGTGCAGCTTCTCGTCACTGCTCAGCCTTCGTGCTTTTGTCGGCGAGGAATTCTCAAGGGGCTCCCCGCTTCCCCTCGCAGATTCTGCCGTGGGGGCATTAGCTCCTGTTCCGGGCAGGTAGGGACAGCGTAGCAGCAGCTGCACTAGCAAGGTTTCTGACTGTTCCTGGAGAAGGTAGCCTTCCTGTCAGGAGTGATCATTAGGCCCTGCAGCTCTTAAAGGGGCCTGGGAACTGCGCTGGGCTGAGCGTCTGCCAGGCCCCGGAGGGGGCAGTCTGCGGTAGTGGTGAAAGTTTGACCGCTGGAGTCAGACCGACCTGTGTCGCGAGTCCTCGATGGCCTTCTTTATCTGTAAGATGAGGATGAAGTGCAATCAGGTCCATAAAGCACAACGCACTTAGCATTTGTGGCTTAGTTTACATTCCACACATGCTTGTGGCATACCTCCTTGTGTGCCCAGCCCTGTGCTAGGTGCTGGGAACGTAAGTCAGATGTGGTTCTTGTCCTGCTGGGGCTTAAAATCTATACTAATAATAGAGGAATATGCAGATTGTCCGGGACTCTGTCATAGTAACGACTGAACAGCAGGCTGCGTGGGGCAACCAGGCCTGCAGGGGGTTAGTGAGGGACGACCAAATGACTGAACAGCAGGCTGAGTGGGGCAACCAGGTTGGCAGGGGCAGGCATTTGGGGATGACTAG
>PVJC01002717.1:0-23159 GCA_004026665.1 Murina feae | reverse complement strand
GCAGAAAATGATTCTTGAAGAACTACTTCTTGCTCACTCTGCTCCCTGCCGACGGGCTCCGAGGTGGAGGACCGGGGGTTCTGGGGCTCTGGCCTAGGGTGTGACCTTTGCCTGCTGTGTCCACAGGCATCCCCTGTGAGGGCGGACTTCGGTGCCTCTGCTGGAAGGTGGGTGTGCCTGGGGGGGGCTTCTGCTGTGCTGAGAGGCCCTGGTTCCTGCATGGGCTGCCCCACCCCAGCCCCTTCTTTCTGTTCTGTGCGTTTCCTTGCTTTGTCTGGGGAGGCTTTTCTGGGAAGTCCTGGGTTTTCGGTTCCTCTTGGTGTCCCCTGCAAGATCCCTTTGGGGATGGAACACTGTGCCATGCCAGGGAAGCCCTGCGGGTCCTCGTTCAGACAGAGCAGTGGGAGTGACGCATGTTGGGACAAAAAAGTCTGTGCTTTGTCCAAAACCATCATGTGGTGCGGCTGTGGGAGC
Organism: Murina feae; assembly: GCA_004026665.1. NCBI lineage: Eukaryota > Metazoa > Chordata > Mammalia > Chiroptera > Vespertilionidae > Murina > Murina feae. The sequence continues at coordinate 22,685 of PVJC01002717.1, read as the reverse complement.
CGCGCCTCCTATTTCCAGCCCCTTTGAGCGTGAGGCCTCATCACTTGGGAGAGTCTGTGTGAGGAGAAGAGGAGGAAAGGCTTGGTTTGGGAGGAAGGAGGAGGGTGGCAGTGGGGAGGAAGGGGAGGCTCCCCCAGCCCAGACCCACGCTCCTGGGCTTCAGCCCGTCATGTCTTCTCTGGGCATCATCAGAGGTTTTGCTTGAGGCCTGACAGCCTCTACCTACTGTCCAGGGCTGGCTGGGGAGTCACCAGAGCTTTGCTCCTCTTGCTCTGTGCAGATTCTCTTGAACTACCTCCCGCTGGAGAGAGCCTCATGGACCGCCATCCTGGCCAAGCAGAGGTAGGTGAGACCTGGAGAAAGGAGGCTGGCGGGAGGGCCTCGGTATCAGACAGAACAGGCGGTGCCGAGCCTGACCTGCCTCCTGTCCGGGCTCCCTGGGCAAGACCTTCGGGACTACCCCTCCCCTCCCTTCTCGCCTGCAGGGAGCTGTATTCCCAGTTCCTGAGGGAAATGATTATCCAACCCGGCATTGCCAAGGCCAACCTGGGTGTGTCCAGAGAGGATGTGACGTTTGAAGACCATGTGAGTAGGGGTCTGCAGCGGGGACTGGGGCCACAGGGTGGAGAGGGGTGTGGGCTTTGAGTGTGCAAAGTCCCCCCACCCCCGAGGATGGTGCAGCTGGTCTCGGTCCCCTCTGGCCCTTCCAGCACCTCCTTTCTTCATTTGGCTGCTCTGGCCCTGGAGGCCTTCGTCCCCCCGCGTCCCCGGGCCCAGGCAGGAGTCTCAGTGGCCGCTGTGAGCAGCGCGGAGCCCGGTCTCTGCCTGCGTCGTCTCCTTTCCTCCTCGCCCTGTTCCTTGATGTAGGTTCTGTGATTTGATAGTTGAAGAACAGGGTGGCCAAGAGCAGGGTGCAGTGGGGTGCACTGCCTTTCTGTGGCCTGGAGGAAGCCTCCTTCGTTGTCCAGTACTGAGCGCCGCCTGTGGGCCCCGCAGTGTGAGAATTGGAGATGGATCCTCCAAGGAACGCAGTCAGTGACTCAAAGCGTTGATTTGATGAGTTAGACTTCAAGATACGGCATTCAGTCATCCATTCATTCAGTCAACAAGCATTTTTTAGAAAATATATTTTATTGATTTTTTACAGAGAGGAAGGGAAAGGGATAGAGAGTTAGAAACATCGATGAGAGGGAAACATCGATCAGCTGCCTCCTGCACAACCCCTACTGGGGATGTACATGCCCTTGAGTGGAATCGAACCTGGGACCCTTGAGTCCACAGGCCAACGCTCTATCCACTGAGCCAACCCAGTCAGGGCATTCAGTCAACAAGCATTTAATGAGAACCTGTCCTATGAAGCATTCTAGGGCCAGAGCAGTAGACAGAAGGAATAGAGTCCTCCAGGCAGGGGTGTCCTCAGAGCAGGCAGCAGGGCTCGGCTGTCAGTGTGGTGGAACGGGGTTCGGGAGGCTGCGGGCGGCCTGTGCTGCTCCCCCGTAGCTCACAGGCGTCTCGGAGCCACTGCCAGGCCTGCGACGGGGTTGGCGGTGTGAGGCCACTGCTCAGTGGCCTGACTCTGCCGCTCGCGCGAGGCCTGGGCTAGCAGCTTGTTTTCTTCCCACAGCCACTCAACCCCAACCCCGACAGCCGGTGGAACACGTATTTCAAGGACAACGAGGTGCTGCTGCAGATCGACAAAGACGTCCGGTAAGCAGGGTGCTGGGCTGGGAGTGGGTCCGTGGGGCTCTTGGGTGGTCCCACTCTGTCCTTTTCCTTTCCAGCCCAGGCCCACGGGGCCCAGTGGGGGCGTGAGGCGCTGTCGGTGGGCGGTCAGCGATGCAGCGCGTGTGTGTGGGGTCACTGTGCTGGCCGGTGCCCAGCCCTCTCTTCTCCCCGCCTTAGTCTCCGTTGTCCTGGGCATTGACAGTTCATCTGACCATTCCTTCAACAGACGCATATTGAGCCCCTGCTACATGGCAACCTTAGCGCCGAGCTCAGGGCTGAGCACTGAATGGACGGACACGTCCGTCTCCCGAAGGAGCTTAGGACCTTGGGGGGGAGGAGGAGGACATGGGGACAGGTGTTCAACAAATGCGTGTAGTTCGCGTTCATGGTGAATGCTCTGAAGGAGGAGTTCAGGGTGTTCTGAGGCGTTGAGGACGCCTTGCCTGAGGAGGCAGTGTCCCGCTGAGCTCTGGGGGGTCAGGGGCCTGGGGAAGCGGGAGGGAAAGGCGTGGAGGGATCTGCCTGTGCGAGGCCCTGAGCGCCCAGAGGCTGGGCTGTTCACAGAGCGTGTGGTGGAAGCACTTGGAGGGGGACGCGCTGGAGCTCGGACGCTTCCTCTCCCTTTGTCTGGGACATGGATTTCCCAGGTCGGCTGTGATACTCTGCCGGTCAATGTGCAGCGTCACCATCCTCAACCACCTGCAGCTGACACGCTTGTACATAGTAGATGTTTTTGACATGGAAAGATGTTTGTGATTTAATGGACAAGTTGGATCATAAGATCAATAAGACACTTTAAAAAGTATATATACGCGTGTGTTTCTATCTGCAAATACACATAAAAATATGGGCGTGTGTTATAATGATTGTATTGCCTTTTAAAAACTAAATGAAAAAATATATAATGTTATTAATTTTCAAAAAAAAACACTCTTTTGGGATGCTGGGACGTCTGACACCTCCATCCTGAGTAACAGTACTCGCTCCTGTTCCCTCTTGACAGGAGGCTGTGCCCTGACATGTCCTTCTTCCAGAGGCCCACTGAGCACCCGTGCCTCCTCATCCTGGACCCCCAGAACGAGTTTGAGACCCTCCGTAAGCGGGTGGAGCAGACGACGCTGAAATCCCAGACAGTGGCCCGGAACCGGAGCGGGGTCACGAACGTGAGCGACAGCTGGGGGGCCCGGGGACTCCCCAAGGCAGCCTTTCCCTTCCTGCTCGGGCGTGAGCCACTGACCCCAGGACCATCTGTCCTGATAGTTACTCAGGACGAGCTCAGTGCTGCCAGGGCTCTTTCTGGAAAGTCAAGGATCAAGCTCAAGGCTGGGTGTGATGGCTGCTGGGGGAGGTCCCTGCTGTGCAGTGAAGGGGCCAGGCTGCTATTGTAGTGGAGGTGGCTCTTTGAAAAGTAATTCAGGTTTGATGGGAGATGGGTGGGTGGGGAGCTGACCTGGTCTGGGTATCAGGGAAGACTTCTCTGAGAAAGTGACATTTAAGCTTAAGCTCGAAGAGCTAGGCAGACAGGGCATTCTTGGGAGGAGGAGGGCACATGTGTCGGTCTTGGGCAGGAGTTAGTGGGTATGTTCAAGGAGTAGAGGTGCCAGTGTGGCTAGAAGCAGAGGGCAAGGGATAGAAGGTTGCTGGGGGACCCTGGAGAGGTCGGTGGTGGTGAGGCCACACGGGGCCTTTATCCTGAGGGCTGGGGAGCCCTGTGGCTCTCTGAGCAGGATAGTGGTGTGATTCAGGGCTGCCCTTGTAAAAGATCGTTGTTGGTGGATGGGAGTTGGGGCTGGGGTGGAGCAAGGGCAGATCTGAGGGACTTGGGAGGTGGAATTGACAGGACTTGTGCTGCCCAGACCATGCTGAGGGTTTGAACCCAGTCTTCTACAGGCTCCTGCAATTACAGCCTAATGAGTGTATAACCTTACTTCCTAACTTAACCTCCTGGTTTGGTACCCGGAGCTCGAAGCTTTTCACTGCCTTCAATACAGAAAAAACTCTCTCTGCAGCCTCCAAAACGCTAGACACAGATGCTGCTGCGGAAGCTTCTCCCTCGCAGTGGAGCGACCCGTCAGGGCTGTGTCTGTAGGAGAGCAGCCACTTCCCGCTGCAGGGCTGACGGCAGTCACAGCTGGTCCCGGGCCGCCTGCCTGCGACAGCTGAGTGTGCGGGAGGAGCCCGGTGCTGGCTGAGTGCTGGCAGGGCTGCTGTGTGCCCTGGCTGCAGCACCTGGCTCTGCCATTCCTTCCACCGGTCACGAGCTGAGAGCTGAGCTCTTACCCATGTTAGGTTTGGACCTTGTCCTGGGGCAGAGCAGCTTCATTCCTAGACTCTGGACCCGTGGGGCAACCTGAGTGAAAGCTGACCATCTGTTTAACTCCGGGCGAGTCATGCTGGGCTCCCCTTCCTCGGCGTCCATCTCCTCCTCTGTGGGTTGGGCGTAATAGTTTCTGCCCTGCCTGGCTTCTGAATTGCCAAGATGAGATGAGGTCATGCCCCTGCAGGTTCCTGGAAAGCTGGAAAGCCCTGGGCATGCTCAGAGGCCTGGACCTCAGGTTCTGGAGTCAGCAGGTCTGGGATCGAATCCTAATGCCACCACTTAATGCCAGGCATGGCGAGTGACCTGACTTTCCTGAGCCTGTTTCCTTATTTGAAGTGAATGTGGAGAGTGTGTTCTGGATTGCTCAGAGCGAGACAGCGAGCCACGCTTGTGGAGGGAGCACTGTCTCGACAGAGAGCTCTCAGCAGACGTCGTCCCGTGTGTGTCCGCACAGCACAGGCGCATGTAATGGGGAAGGGAGTTGGAAGGCCCCAGGGCCCTGCACCTCCAGGATCGTTTCCTACGCTGTCCCTGCCCGGGCTTACCTGTGGCTCATACAGGTGACCCCAGGCACCCGAGTCCTTGCCGAGCTCCCGAGGACCCGATGGGCAGCCAGTGTTGGGGGACCTCTGCTCTATTTCCTAAGTTTTAAGCAGCGATTATCATCTCTAATTTTTTCTTAAGAAAATTTCAAAACATCCAGAAAAATTGAAAAAGAGAGTATGACGCATACTTACATACTTACACACTTTCCGGCTACATTCTACGACTGTTACCATTGGGCCCTATTTGTTTTTGTGTCACAGAGCGTAGGTTGCAGGTGTCCTAGACTCCCCTCCCCCTCCCCCAGGACTCCAGCAGGCTTCTCCTGGGAGTGAGGCCATCCTCCTCAGCTCTAACACATCCAGGAAGATGACAGCTGCATGGTGACTCCTGACGGCCAGTCCGTGGCTGTGTGCCCTCAGTCGCGCTCAGAATATTTGTGTGTGTTTACTCCCACACCAGGCCCCTGTCCAGGTCCTGGGCGCCTTGGGGTGCTGTTTCTTTAGTCCCTTGGTCTGGAGCAGCCTTCCCTTTCCCCAGCCCCCACAGCATTTCACTTTCTGAAGACTCTTAGCCAGTTCTGTGTTTTGACATATTTGAAGTTTTGTTTTGTAAATTGAAGTATAACTTCACATGCAGTAAAGTGCACACATCTTAGGTACACAGCTGGGTGAATTGTTCCTTATGTATAAATCTGTGTGACTGCCAACCAGAACCAGACACAGAATGGTTTCTCTGAAGCAGAAAATGCCCCTTCCCAGTCAGTACCACTCTCCACTAAGTGAAGAAGTGTTTTTGGCTTTTATCACTACATTTTTTTAAAAATCCTCATCCGAGGGTATTTTCTCCATTGGTCTCGAGAGAGAGTGGAAAGGAGGGGAGAGAGAAACGTTGATGTGAGGGAGACACATCACTTGCCCGCACAGGGGCTGGGCATCAAACCTGCAACTGAGGTTTGTCTCCTTGACTGGGAGTTGAACCCGAGACCCTCCGGGCCTCGGGCCAATGCTCTGACCGCTCTCGCCAAGCCAGCCAGGGCTTCCCACTGTCAGTTAGCTTTCGGTCGGCCGTCTTGTCGAATAGCCCACCTTCTGGCCTCGTCTGCGTTTCCTCCTGGCACGTTCCTCTCCGCCCTGCGTTTCCCATTGGCTGGAGGTGAAGTTTAAACTTAGTGGTAGACGCTGCTGCTGAGCACGTGTCCATCATGCCACCCACCATCTTCACGGGCTGCTCCTCTCCTCCCCCAGATGAGCTCCCCGCACAAGCACGCCACGCCTTCGTCCCTGAACGAGTACGAGGTGCTGCCCAATGGCTGTGAGGCCCACTGGGAGGTGGTGGAGCGCATCCTGTTCATCTATGCCAAGCTCAACCCTGGCATCGCGTACGTGCAGGGCATGAACGAGATCGTGGGGCCCCTCTACTACACCTTTGCCACCGACCCCAACAGCGAGTGGAAAGGTAAAAGGGCCCTTGGCCGCCCACATCCCTGTCCCGGCTCCTTGGAAAGCCAGGCAGTGGGCTTTCGTCAGCCACAGCTCACAGCCTCTCTCTGGGCCTCCATTTCTCTCTGTCGGATGCGGGCTTGGCCTGGAGCCTCCCAGATCCAGCCCAGCTCAGACTTGCTAGAAGATTGGAAGTGTACCGAGCTCTTGATATTTGTAACCGACTATCGGATAGGGGGCGTGAGCTGTGATACAGGAAGCTGAATGATAGGACTTAGATGATTTGAAAAATGTCCTCTGAAGAGAATGTGATCAGTTGCTAAGCGAGTGCACAGTGTTACCGGAAGACATGAGAGGAAAGAGGCGATGTCCTTAGTGTTGGGGTGGAGCGCGGTCAAGGACAGAGAAGGCACCGAGCCTGTCCGTGGGGTACAGTGACTGGGTGAGATCACAGGTGAAGGGAGGGTGTCACAGGTGAGATTCGGGGCGGGTCTCAGGAAGGCTGCCTTCACCCTGCCTGTCTCGCCAGAGCACGCCGAGGCAGACACCTTCTTTTGCTTCACCAACCTCATGGCCGAGATACGGGACAACTTCATCAAGAGCCTGGACGACTCGCAATGCGGCATCACCTACAAGATGGAAAAGGTGTACTCCACCTTGAAGGATAAGGATGTGGAACTCTACCTGAAACTGGTGAGGACCCCCGGGCCCACCTGGGCTAGACTAGGGCAGACCCATGGAAAGGGCCAGGTGGGAAGGGACGGACTTCCTGAGCATCCCAGGTCCAGGGCGAGCTCTGGCTTGAGTTTGGGCACTGAGAGCGGCTGTCGTTGCTAGGAAACGGTGGTCCATGCCCGGAGACCAGGCGGCAGATGCTGGCAGTCCAGGCTGGCTGGCAGGGAAGGGGAGTTGATAGGGTGCCCATTGTGTGCCAGGCACAATGGGAGGCATTTACCAGGCAATTAGTTCAGCCTTTTTGTCCCCTGAGAAAGGAAGGGTGAATTTCATTTTTAAAAGTTCAGAAAATATATTTTTTAAAATATATTTTATTGATTTTTTATAGAGAGGAAGGGAGAGGGATAGAGAGTTAGAAACATCGATGAGAGAGAAACATCGATCAGCTGCCTCCTGCACACCCTCCACGGGGAATGTGCCTGCAACCAAAGTCCATGCCCTTGACCAGAACTGAACCCAGGACTCCTCAGTCCGCAGGCCGACACTCTATCCACTGAGCCAAATCGGTCAGGGCCAAAAAAATTTAAAGACTGTAATATATCTCATGTTTATTTTAGAAAACATTTAGTAGAATGTTATATATAAACAAACAGTTTTGGGAATAAAAAAATCTATATGGAGATGTTTTTAAACATATAGATTTATTTTTTTGCTGTTTTATTTTTTAATTTTAATTGATTGGAGAGAGGAAGGGAGAGAGAGAGAAACATTGATTTGTTCTGTTTACTTATGCATTCATTGGTTGGTTCTTGTGTGTGCCCTAGTCAGAGATAAACCTGAAACCTTGGCGTATGGGGACTGCGGTTTTTCAGTTAATAATATTCATTGAGGCTGACCAGAGGGCTCATCTCTGCTGGGAATAATTTGCTTGTATTTAACATGCTAAGCACACAAGACGTGACTTATAGTAAGTGACCAGTTAATGGTCTCTCTCTCTGTCTATAATCTGTACAGAGTTTTATTTCTTTAATATTTGTATTGATTTTTAGAGAGAGAGGAAGGAAGAGTGGGAGAGAGAGAGAAACATTGATGTGAGAGTAGAACATCCATTGGCTGTCTCCTGCACTCCCCCTGCTGGGGATCGATCCCACCTCCTGGGCCTGACCAGGAATTGAACCAGTAATCTCTTGGTGCATGGGATGTGCCCAACCAACTGAGCCACAGAGGCCAGGGCTGTACAGTGTTTTAAAATACTCGGAGCTGTCATTTATACATCTAGAGAGCTTATATCAGTTTGGGTTTATGACTTCTCTTTAAAAATATCAGGAGATAATGACAACATGGGTCGTCAGCAAGCAGCAGCTACTCCTTTAACCGAGCGAGGCTGTCTAGGCGGCCCAGTGCTATCCCCCCGAGTGCCCGGCACTCACCCCTGGCCTGCTGCCTCCTCGGTTAGGTCCCGGGCCCTGCTGTTTATCTGAATTTACATTTAAAGACTGCATGATGTCACATGGCCACCAGCCAGCCTGGATTCTCGCACCTACTGCACCTCTGTCTCCCCAGCAAGAGCAGAACATCAAGCCCCAGTTCTTCGCCTTCCGCTGGCTGACGCTGCTGCTGTCCCAGGAGTTCTTGCTGCCCGACGTCATCCGGATCTGGGACTCGCTCTTCGCGGATGACAGCCGCTTTGACTTCCTCCTCCTCGTCTGCTGCGCCATGCTCATGTGAGTGCGGCCCCGAGCAGAGGGGCGGGCGGGAGGGGCTGCCCTCACCAGGCTGGATGGAGCCACTGGGAGCCTTGGGCCAGTGTCCAACCAAACTCGCTGCGGGTGGTGAGCGGGAAGGGGCCGGGGGCCTGCACTCAGGGTCCCAGCGCTTTGCCCTTGTTTTCCTTCCTTAGATTGATCCGGGAGCAGCTGCTGGAAGGGGATTTCACTGTGAACATGCGGCTCCTTCAGGTACTGGTGTTCAGAGGCAGACACTTACCAGGCGCCCACCCCCTGTCAGCTGCTGGGACAGGCCGGCTGAGAACAGGAGGCTTGAGAGTGTGGACCCCTGACGCAGATCTGCGTTTGGAGGGGTTTGAATCCCGGCTTTGGCACTGACCTTGAGTGTAGTGTGGCCGTGAGTGAATGACTTGGCCTCTCGGAACTAAGTGCTGTGCCTGTTCCTTGTATCTGGGACACAGCATTGCCCAGGATGTGATAGTGCTCGGACCTGGAGCCGGAAAGTGTGGGGCTCACGGTCAGACAGTGTTAGGCTCACATCTCCCTTCTGCTCGCCTAGTCCTGTGACCTAAGCTGAGTAATAAGCTCGCTCGGCCTCCGTTTCGTCCCCAACACCTGGCCTGGGGTTCGTTTGCATTGACTTTACTGAGTAGATCTGTAAAAAGGCATAAGCACCCCCAATTGAGCTTTTGAGGTGCCCCTTTGAGCTGACGTATGGACACAGTCCAGCCCAGTGCCGGGTGGGGAGAGAGGAGCAGCATGGTCCTGGTCCTGGGGAAGGGCTGCAGGACCTGCGGGTGCAGCTGGCTGGTTACATCAGGGCTGCAGTGAGCGCCATGTGAGCTACACGTGGGCCCCCGATGCAGCATGGGGACAGGTCTCAGTGGGAAGGGTGCAGGTTGGCAGAAGTGGAGCTGACCTCAGAGGTGTCTTGTTGGCTTTTCCCGTGCCCAGGATTACCCCATCACAGATGTCTGCCAGATCCTGCAGAAAGCCAAGGAGCTCCAAGACTCAGAGTAGCCTGGCAGCAAGAGCCCAGGTTTGGGAGAGGAGCCACCACCGGTCCGTGTCCCGGCTTCCGGAGCACAGAGAAGCCTGAGGGGTCCCAGCCCGGGGGGAGTTCCCGGCCTTCCCGCGTGGCACGGTCCCGCGAGGCGACTCCCACTGGGGCACCCAGTGCCACGCTCCTCCCTGACCACCAAGCCCTGGCTCCCTCTCTGCTCTGCAGCCCTGGGCCCTTTTCCCAGGCCGCGGAGCAAGGCTGGGGCTCCTGAAGTGGTTTCCTGGGGCTGGCAGATTGGGGGCGCTGGGGCTGGCAGAGGTCCCTCCTCGCCCCTGCTCTGCTGCTCTCTCCTGCTCTGCTCGGGGGAGGTGCTTGGCACATGAGCCAGAAACCACCTCTGGGGGTTGGTGCTCAGGCTTCTCGGGGGGCACAGTGACACTGAGGGAGCTAAGAAGCTGCCAGGCCCAGGCCACCCCCTGCCCCTCTCACTCAGTGTGTGTGTGTGTGTGTCAGTCTTCTCTGCGTCTGTCCGTGTGGATGAGGGGGGAGGGTCTTTGAATCCCTCTAGGTGTCTGCTGCTGCTTCTGTCTCCGCCTGTCTCCTTCTCCTTCCCCCTCTCACAGAGGCTTTGCTCCTCAGCATTGCCCTCCCTCTGCCCTCCTCTCTTGGGGTGCCTTATCCCAGCCTCTTCCCCTCATCCTCCCCTCCACGCCTGTGAAACCCAGAGATGAGAAGGAGGGGTCTGGCTTAGCGAAGCCCCTGGGAGTCACCCTCGGCCTTTGCACCCTGTTCCCACCCCCAGCCCTAGGCTTCCAGGCCCCTCAGACTGGGAGGGAGTCCACAGCGCCTCACTGGAGGGCCCTCAACCTGCTTCCCCCGCCCCCCAAATCCTGGAAACCAAAAGCTGCTGAGAAATGATGGCCCATGAGGCTGTGAGCCTCTTACCCTCCCTTCTGCCCAGGGATGGAGGAGGGAGAGCCGTCTTCCAGAGATTTCCCCGAAGGAAAGGGCATTAGGGCGGTGCCCTGCCAGGTTTGGGATCCAAGTGCTTCAGCAGAGCAGTTACTCCTGCGGCTCTCAGGCCCGTGTAGGGAGGGTGAGCCCCGTGATTGGCCGGCAGGGACCACAGGGAGCCTCCCTGGGCGGCTGGGCTCAGAGACCCTGGGCCCAGAAGGGGGTGCTGGTTACCCACTTGGGCTGGTCCCAGGACTTGGGGTGGGTGCCCTTAGAGCAGGAGCTGTTGGCTGCTCCCACTGCGGGCAGTGGGGAGAAAGGGCTTACTCTGATCAAGCCCCTCCCCTCGTGTAAGGAGAGGGGTGGTCTGGGTCTGGACAGTGGGTGATGGAGCAAGGGTCTTCGTCCTCTCCTCAGACTGGCGGGCAGGTACCCTGGTGCCCCCAAAGCTTCCTGAGCACGGCAGCCAGGACTTCTGCTGCCCGCATAAGCCAGGCTGTGGGCCAGGAACAGCGTCCCCAGGAGCGCCTACTGCTTTGGATGCTGCTGGGACTGTGCACTTGCCTGTTTGCCATTTCCTCTCATAACACACAGTTTTTGGGAGATTTTTACTATTTATTCAAACTCTTGGATATTTATTGCAGGTTGGCAAGTGCTTGGTTTGGGGGTGTGGGTGGAGCTGGGAAGGCAGAAAAGGAGTTAGAAGCATGTTCTTTGGGCTTTCTGAGGCCAGTCCTCTTCCCCTGCCTCTGGAACCTCCCTGGCTCCCAGCATGCCCTGCTGGGGGTGCTCTGAGCTCTGAGCTGAGTGTAAGGAAGACTCCCAGACCCAGCGCTGGACAGAGACGCTGCTTCCCACAGCCTGGCCCACCTTCCCAGACTTGTCGGCCTGTTCAGTTCACACGTGGACTCCTTCACAGCCTGAGAGGTGGGCTGCAGCCTGGGACCCAGCAGACACTGCCCAGGGCACCCGATGCGTTTCCTCTCGCCTGTCCCCTTGCCTTCCCTTCTGGGGCCACACTACTTGAATCACTGCATCTAATTTGCCTCAGTGGCAGGCCTGAGGCCAGTGCCCTCTCCTTGACTTTGGGGGTGAAGGTCAAGAGCACAGGGACCATGTCCAGGTTTGGCTGAGGAAAGGACCTACCCCTGGTGATTCCCTTTCTCTAAATTCTCGAGGGAGGCTCCCGGACAGCCCGAGGGCCTGGCTCCCTGCTTGTGCAGCTGCCCGGGAATCGGGACGCGTTACAGATCGGGCTGTATTCGTATGAATTCAGCAGGGCTCGCTGGCTCCAGAGGGTCAGAAAGTCTGCTTTTTTTTTTTTTTTTTTTAAGGAAATCAATTTTGTTTCTTGAATCAATGCTGTTGATGACAAGTTGTCTTTAATAAATCATGTGTTCTTTGCAAAGGGCATTGGTGCTGGAATGGGCTGAAACCTCAGAGCAAGAAAGAGAAGTTTGAACAGGAGTGGAGTCAGGAGGCTCTTAAAGTTGTCTGAGGAAAAGGCCAGGCGAGTCTCGTTGGTAGAGTCTGTTTAGCTCCTCACTCAGACGTGTGGTTTGCAGCTGGAGAAGGAGGGAGCGTGGACTGGGGGGAAAGGTAATTACATCATGGTCTCAGAGCAAGTTTGTTTTTTTAGATTGAAAAACTATGAAAATGCAAACACCAGTAAATAAAACAAGTCATTCATATCCCACAATCTGGAGGAAATCCCGGACGATATGTTAGTCTTTTCTTTGCAGATGCAATTTTTATTACATAATTGCCTTCTTTTCCCAAGCAAATGAATACTTTTATTAACATGGTAAATTTCTAAATGCGTGCTAGGGTTTTAACCTCAAATACGTGTGAAACGTACCTAGTCCCTGTCCACTGTAGGGTCCAGTGCATACAATCCTCGCTTTCCTTCCCTTGCCCCTCAAGGGCCTTTGCAAGTATCTCATTTTATGCCCCAAATCCCCTGAAATGCCTAATTGTCTTGATACAGAGTTTTATGTGTTGTCAGCCCCCACGTGGCAGGTGTTGAGCAAGTTGCTGCATGACTTCATTTTTGATAGGCTATATACTACTCTTTCTAACATGCTAACAATGTTGGAAATCCAGTCTCTAGTTCTGAATATTTATTATAACACCGCGAGGAAGTCTCTGTTGAAACCCTTGCGTTCCCGATTTATTTTCCCAACTCAGTCCTCTAAGTGGATTTAAAGGTGAACACCTTTTAAGGCTTTTCAACACGCGCTGCCAAGCTGCTTCCTGGAATTGGACCAGTTTCTATTCCAATCAGCTAGGATGGGCCGCCTGCATCCTTGTTCCCTGGGCGTTAAGAAAGGCTTGGCCTCAGAACTTTTGGTTTGTGGTGCAATTGTTAGGACGGACTCCACCGTTCAGTGCTTGTTCTGCCGCTAGGAGCTCGTCCTAGACTCTTCTGAGGGTTCATGTAGCGATGGACGCGCTCTGGTCTAGTGCTGACACTAGGCGCGCAAAGGAGCTCTGCGCAGGCGCAGACGGGTCCCTCGCTGGCGACCCTGGGGAGGCGGGGCGGCGTGGAGCCGGCCCAGCGGGGGCCAATCACAAACCAAGGCCCTCGGTCCGCATCTTAAAGGGCTAGGAACCACGACTTCCAATCGCGAGTGGTCTCCCTTCGTTCGTCTTACTGCCTTAGAGTCCTAAGCCCCTCCGAGCCGTAGTGAGTGGAAGGGACGGACATGGCGCCCACTCAAGCTCCCGCCCGGCCCCATCCCCGCGGTGCGCCCCACAGGCCGGCGCGGCCCCTTTAAGAGTCTCGCCGGCCCCAGCATCTCGAGGTCGCGGCGTTCCCCGGCGCGTCGGGCCGCCCTCCATTGCCCCGCGGACGCACTCCCCGCCATGCGGGCGCTGCGGGCTGCGCTGACCCTGGCGCTGGGCGCCGGCCTGGGCGCGGCGGCCGAGGGCTGGCGGCGGCGGCGGGCAGATGCGCGGCCGGCGCCGGGGCTGCTGGGCCGGCTGCCGGTGCTGCCCGTGGCGGCGGCGGCCGAGCTGCCCGTCGTGCCCGCCGGCCCCGGGGCCCTGGCGGGCGGCGGCCCCGGCGAGCTGGCCAAGTACGGGCTGCCCGGGCTGGCGCAGCTCAAGAGCCGCGAGTCGTACGTGCTGTGCTACGACCCGCGCACCCGCGGCGCGCTCTGGGTGGTGGAGCAGCTGCGGCCCGAGCGGCTCCGCGGCGACGGCGACCGCCGCGCGTGCGACTTCCGCGAGGACGACTCGGTGCACGCGTACCACCGCGCCACCAACGCCGACTACCGCGGCAGCGGCTTCGACCGCGGCCACCTGGCCGCCGCCGCCAACCACCGCTGGAGCCAGAAGGCCATGGACGACACCTTCTACCTGAGCAACATCGCGCCCCAGGTAGCGCCCGCGCCCCGACCCGGCGGCGGACAGGGCCGGCCCGGGGCTCTCGGAGCCTCGGTTACGCTGCAGCGGGAAGCCGAGAGCGCGAGCTAGGTCAGGGCTCACCGAGCACCGCCCGAGGCCGGAGGGACCGAGCCCTGGGCGCCCAGCACCCGCTCCCCAGCCCCACCCTGAGGCCTTGGGCTTCGTTTCCTGGTCTGTGAATGGGGACTCACTGTCATTTACCTGCGCTTTGCAGCGGCCATGAGGACTAGAGACCTGGTGCACATAAAAGCTTTGCGCCCTCTTCCCGGCCCGTGGCAAGCATTCAGTAAATAGAAGCTACGATGAGAGAACCGAGGCTCAGAGGCCCCGTGTCGCATCGGGAGGGACCTGTGCAGTCTGCCTGTAGGACCGAGCTTCCAGCCATTGTCCTACTCCGCCTGCCTCCCGGGAGCAAAGGAGATTCCTGCTGGCCTCAGCTCTTAGCCAGCAGTCACTGTACCCCGAGCAAGCCGCCCTGCCCTGCCCTGCCCTGCGGGGCGCCCACAGGACGGAGACGGATGGGGAGGGGAAGTCTGACCGCTGCTCCCGGTGGCACAGTCCTCTCCCCATTTGACTAGACCTTGTACCGAGGACAGGACGCTCCGATGATGGAATTGGGGGGGTCATGACGGTCCCAGCTGGGAAAAGGAGGCTCGGAGAGCTGGCCTTCCCGTCAGCCCTGGGGAGCACCCTCCTGAGCTCTGTCCAGGCCCCACTGTCATGGCCAAGGGGTCTACAGGAGTGACTGTCCTTCCTTGAACCGGGAGTCTTGGGCCTGGTGGCAGTGCCTACTCCTCGGGGTTCAGGGCAGCCCCTCTGACTGGGCCCCCCTCTCCACCAGGTGCCCCACCTCAACCAGAACGCCTGGAACAACCTGGAGAAGTACAGCCGGAGCCTGACCCGCACCTACCAAAACGTCTATGTCTGCACAGGGCCGCTCTTCCTGCCCAAGTAAGGCGAGAACTGGGGAGCGGGGGAGTGCCAGCATCTCCCCCTCACCCCTTCCAGGCACATCCCAGGCTCTGGGTCCACACTGCCAGGTCACTGTCCTCTGGCTTATTGGCGAGCCTGCCCATTCCCCCTGCCTGGCTCCTGGATTCACTTCTCCAGTCCGAGACCTTGTCTCCGCTGCCCTTGTTCCTCTTACACCACCTCTTGCCACACACACCCACCCACGTGTTCTCCCCAAACCCCTTGTACCAGGCTCTCATCCTCTGCTTGTCCCTTTCAGAACCCTTCTGCTCCCCGGGTCTTCCCTCTTGTCCCGCTGCGGGCCTGCCTCCCAGGGAGAGGGGACTGAGCATGCTCAGTGATGTTTCTGCCCCCCCCCCCCCCCAATGCCCGGATGAGTGATGCTGTAGGCTGGGAGGGGATCCAGGCCCCATCAGGTGGACGTCACCACAGGGCTCAGTGTGGGCTGGCCAGGGCACTGATGAACTTGAGTGAGAAGTGTCTCCTAAGGCCTGAGTTCGCGGAGTAGCTCCGCTGAGGGTGAGCGTGGACGGCACCCACAGGGCGTGTTCTGGGTACCTGCTACATACCCAGCCCGGGGCTGCTGTTCGCCCTGCACAGCCATCAGGCGTCTGCATGGGTGAGTGTGGGTGTGTAGGAGGCTGGATTCTTTCAGCAGCGTTTATTGCCACCACCCTGCGGGACCCGGCAGACACCAGGGTAAGGTGTCTACGTTGGCAGAGGCCCCCAGTCTCCTGGGGAAGCCAAGGAGAACACAGGAGCTTCACGAGGGGCTGGCGCTCAAACGATGGAATTGGAGCTTGACACACTTGGGGGTTAAGTCAAGGAATGCTTCCTGGAGGCAGCAGTTTGGGTCTAACCAGACTCCCCAGGAGCCCGAAAGACCACGCGTGCCTGGGTTTGCTTGCAGGACAGAGGCGGATGGGAAATCCTATGTGAAGTACCAGGTGATCGGCAAGAACCACGTGGCAGTGCCCACCCACTTCTTCAAGGTGCTGATCCTGGAGGCAGCAGGCGGGCAAATCGAACTCCGCTCCTACGTGATGCCCAACGCGCCTGTGGACGAGGCCATCCCGCTGGAGCGCTTCCTGGTGCCCATCGAGAGCATTGAGCGGGCCTCGGGGCTGCTCTTTGTGCCAAATATCCTGGCAAGGGCAGGCAGCCTCAAGGCCATCACCGCGGGCAGCAAGTGAGGGCAGCAGCGGCCAGACTGTGAGGGTGTGTGGCTGGGTCACATTAAAGATGGTTATTTTTGGAGGAAGTCTTGGCTGTGTTTGTCCCAGGTGGCACCTCCAGAACCTCTGGCTTGGCCACTGCTTCTTCACGCTGTAGTGCCGGACAGACCTTCGCCGTGCCAGCACCTGCCTTGGTGAGGCCCGGCTGCAGGGCAGCCAGGGAGATGAGGATGGCTTCCTGGAAGGGAAGTGCAGCCATGGACCGGGGCCTGGGAGGCTGGCAGGTGCCCGGGCTCCCATTTTGCCTTCAGTGCCTGACTGCCCAGGGCCCAGTCCCTTGGGCTGCTGCCTCCAGCAGGGCCCTGAGGTTGAGGACAGGCCCAGTGTCCTCCTGCCCATCTGCCACTGGAGCAGCGGAGTGTCCCCAGCAGAGTCTGCAAGTAGGGCCCTCTGGGCTGAGTTCAGAAGTAGGGCCACAGCCTCTGTGGATGCCCAGGACTAAGCTTCAGGAGAGGGTTGCCCTGTCCACTGCGGTTACACAGTGAAGGAAATGGAGGCCCAGAGCAGGGGTGGGGGGTCACCTGAGTCACCCAACTTGGGAGCAGCTGGACAGGCACCAGCACCCAGGAGTCTAAACTCCCAGCTCACTCGTGTCCAGGCCCCGCGTCCAGGCCCTGCTACAAGTCTGCAGCGGTGAGAGGCGGGGGGGGGAAGACCACCGCCAGGGAAGGCCGGCTCAGGGCAGCCGTGGGCAGGGTATGCGATAGGGAGAGTCGCAACTGCCTTAGACCCCAAGGCCCCGGCAGCGGCTGAACCTTCCAAACAGCCTGGGGCTGGAAGCAGGGGAGGGAGGCAGGCTCACCTCGGTGCGGATGGTGCGACTGCCCTGGCTGGGGCAGGTGTTCACGTACAGGTCGAAGAGGACGCTGGGCTCCGTCACCTCCAGGTTGGGGTCAGCATTCACTCCAGCTTCTAACCCCTGGAGGCCCCCGAACACCACAAGAGCGTGCCTGGCACCCGCAGGAGGAGGAATCACTGACTGCTCAAGGCCACGCTGGAAGCAGCCCCACAGCTCAGCGCTCATGAACAGCAGGGCCCAGTCTCTAGCTTTGCCCCCACCAGACGGTCTGCTCCGAGCTGTACCCACCTGAAGCTGGGAAGCTGGGCAGAGACCACATCCGAGCCTCGCTCGGATGTCCCGATGGTTAGGTCATACCCATCCTGGAAGGGGGCCTCAGCAAACACAGCACCTGGGGGCGAGGCCAGCTCAGTAGGGGTCCGGCTTTTCACAAGCCACAGCTGCGTGAGGGGGGCTGTGCGCTGGGGGGCGGGGGGAGTGTGTGTGTGGAGGAGGGGACCCAGGTAAGGGAGTCGTCCAGGCCCTCCCCTGTTGCTGGCAGGTCAGGCACTGACCAGGGAGGGGCCACGCCTGTGCCATCCTGCAGAAGCAAAGCAGAGGGAGGCCAGAGAGGACTGGGAGAACACGTACTGCAGCTCTGACTGCTCTGGTCCTTTTGCCCCCATTCCCAACCCCAGCCATTGGTCATGGTACTTCTCCTCTGAAGTCTTTAACAGTGTCCAGGCAAAGCACTCAGGGAGACCAAGGCGGCTGCCCAAGGACAAGGACGCTGCTCTGACTTTTGGGTCAAGCAAGGCTCCCTGTGGCCTGCCTCGCAGAGGAAGGAGGCTCTGAAAGGGAGCTCTGTCCTTACTGAGGCAGGAGGCCAGCCGGACTGTGTAGCCCCAGTAGAGCCCAGCTTTGGTGCGAGGGTCCTGAGACGACACGACTTTTCCACGGTAGGTCTTGCTTTCTGGGGGGAGCGGAGAGGCTGTGAAGACGGGCTGAGGGACATGGAGGTGGGAGGAGGAGGGTCTGAGCCCTCAGGCTGGCCAGGCTGAGGAGGCTTTCCGATACCTGGGAGCTGCTGCTGGCTCAGGCGCACCGTCACACGAAGCCCAGGTTCCAAGTTCTTGTCAATCTTCACCTCCTGGGGAGAAGCCAGACACGGGTGTGGTTCCCCACAGGGCCAGCAGGGGCCACCACTCGCCCGATGGGGGAGAATCTGGCTGGCAAGGGACCTGAAGGGTCCACATCAACCTTAGCCCTCACACCTGAGCCAGACCTGCTTGCAAGACACCATTCCTGCAAAATGACAGTCACAAGACACTGGTCAAACATGAATGCTCTGGGCCCCCCTGGTGCGGCTCAGTGACTGGGCGTTGACCTGCGAACCGAGAGGTCACCAATCTGATTCCTGGTCGGGCACATGTCTGGGCTGCGGTGTGACCCCCAGAGGGGTGCATGCAGGATGCAGCCAATTGCTGTTTCTCTCAATGATGTTTCTCCCTCTTCCCTCTCCCTTCCTCTCGTGGCCTGCATCACACTGGAGCAGCCCGGAGTGACTTTGAACTTGCCTTTGTAGGGTCTGGTTTTGTTTTTAAAAGCACAAGGACCATTTTCTGTTGATTTGCTTTTTAAAAAACAAACAACAACAACAACAACAAAACAAATTCACCCCTGGCTTTATCTGTTGAGCCCCGATTTAAGCACTTTTCTGGTCCAAACCAGCATCAACGGGGAACTGGTGGGCAGGGATGTCTGGGTCCCGGGCTCCCCACCCACACACCCCACCTGCCCTCCGTCACCAGGGTATAACTGGGAAGTGTGGGTTCACCCACACTCCGACTCCTACCTTCTTCATGCCACAGTTCACAAAGGAGCCCTGGCCGGGCCGGGTGGGCCGGTCCACCACAACGCCCTCTCGGAACTCGGACTCCTCATCCTGCCGCATGTGGTGAGGGCTGTCCAAGGGGTTCAGGAGCCCTGTGGGTGGGAAGGGGTCAGGGGAGGTGCAAAAGCACACAGGGGCGTGGCAGGAACCTGGCCCAAGGCCCGGCTCTGTCACAGACTGCCTACTGCCACCAGACACAGGCCTGCTCTGCCTGGGCCTGTTTGCCCAGCTGCCTAGCAATGTCTCAGGATCTGGGAATGATCCATGGGAAATGGGGGTCAGACCCCCCAAGACTTACCTGCAAACTGTAGATCCTGGTGCTTGGGAAAGAATGCCTTTCTTAGGTACCTAGTAAAGGACACAGATCTCAGGACGTTCCCAGGGAGGTCACCTCTTCCTGACCTGTACCTCAACCCTCCCTCCCTCATGCTCAAGTCTGCCCTTACCCCCCCCCCTTACTGTGGACACTCCAGGTACTGCAGAATCCGGGCCAGCTGTACACATGCCTGCCCCTTCTTGCCAACGCCCTTGAACTCCCCTTCCACGGTCCTGCAGAGAGAGAGATAGGGCTCAAGAGCCTTCTGTGTTCCCTTCAGGAGCTTGTCCACCCAACCTGACCGCTGCAGCACCTGCTTTGCAGCTCTGCCCACCAGCACTGCCACGGGGGCATTTCAGGCACGGTTCTCAGCCCGGGCAAGCCCAAGCCAATTCCAGCAGCCCCTCCCTCCTTCCTGAGCTCGGAACCCTGCAGGACGGCCCCTCACTTGGCTTCCTGGCCTTCCTCGTCGAACACCACAATCTCATCCACACAGAAGATGGCACAGGCTCTGGCAATCTGGCCAGCCAGGTAGGTGCGAAGCTCGGGCGACTGGGCGTTGTCAAGGATGGAACCAGGCAAGGCCACGCTCAGGGTGTAGGGCCTCCCTGTGGGCAAGGGAGAGGCATTCATCATCAGTCTAAAGCCCCTTCCAGATACGACAGCCGCTGCCCCGCCCAGGACCCCGGCCGCTCACCCTGGTCCTCCCTCTGTGCAGCTGCCTCCTCCTCCTGCTGGCGCTTTGTCTGTTCCTCCTGCACCCGCTGCCGCTCCAGTTTTTTCATCAGCTTAAGATCCTTCCACTTCTTTTTCTCCTCCTTCTCTGGATGAGAAGGCATCCCAATAGGTGGAGGTAAGAGGGACTTTGGAGGGACTCAGGAGGGCGTGGAGCAGTCTAGGAGATGATGACCTTTCAGTGCAGTGGGGGCTCCCACTCAGGTCAGGCCAGCCCGGGTGCTCAAGTGAGCTGGGTGAGCAGCCGGAGGAGCCTCCCGGGGCTTCTGACCCCTTCCTCCCGTTTTGGGTGCTGTGGGACCCACAGGGGACAAACCTGGTGGCTTTTCCCAAAGGTTAGATGTGCACTAGTGGGATGGCCTGGGGAAGGGTCAGCACAGACACGCACCCTCACCCCCGGCCCTCACTTACTCTGCTGCTTCCATTTTCGCCACTCAACCCTCTGGCCGTGTTCACCCTGGGAGAATGGGAAGAAGTATAGGAGGGAGGCTAAATGGTTGTACCCCAGGGCCTGGGACCAGGCTGGCACATGGTAAGCACTTAATAAACTGCTGAACGAGGACCCAGTAGCTCAATTGGTTAGAGCCTTGTCCGGATACAGATTGCAGAATACAGATTGCAGATTCGATCAGGGTATACATACAAGCGTCAGCCAATGCATGCGTGTGTCTGTCTGTCTGTCTGTCTCTCTCTCTCTCTCTCTCTCTCCCCCTCGCTCTCTCTCAAACCCACCAATAACATTCTGTAAAAACTGCTGAATGAGTTTCCACTGGAGGGAAGAGGAAACGGAGGTTCAGGGGAACAGGTCCTGGGAGTCAGAAGCAATACGCCACCAAAGGGCTCGGGGTGGCACGCCGGGTGCCCCCTCCTGAATCCGGCCCGGCCAGAGCAGCCTCCAGGGGCCTCGGCGATGGGCTCCCAGACGCTGTCGGGCTGTGGCTCAGACCCGGCTCTCACCTCCCGCACGCGCTCGGCCACCTGCATGCGACTCCTCGGGGCTTCCGGCCTCAGATCAGCGCCAAGGAGGGAGCGGGAGGCACTGCCCGGCCCCGCCACGGGCCCCCGCGCGGCTCGTCCCCACGCCCCGAGCCCCCGTCCTGCCCGGGAGCCCTACCTCTCGCCACCTACCGGGCCGCAGGGCCGCTTCCTCCCGCGCTCCGCCATGGCCGACGCACACCTTCGGCCACGTCCTGCCAATCAGACTCACTTCCTCCCAGCCGCCCAATGAGAGAGGCGATGGCGCGCGGGGGCGTGGCCTGGGCCTGAAGCCGCGAGAGGACGTGGGCGGGGCGGGGCTCGCGGCCGGGCGCGCCTGCGCAGTGGATGGCGCGGCTCGGGGCAGGTCAGTGTCCGGGCAACGCGAGCCGCCCGCCGGCTCCGGCGAAGCGCGACACTCACATTGCAGCTCGGTTTTACACACGCGGACCCTGAGGCCCAACGCCGGAGAGTGACTCGGAGCTGGACATGACCTCGGAGACCATGTAACCCAGTGCTTGAGAGGTTCGTTCATTTGCTCTTTTCACTGAGACGTCGGGTCTGTGAGTGTGTAGCTATTAGTTAATCCTCGCCGGAGGGTGTGTTCCCATTGATTTTTAGAGACAGCGGAAGGGAGGGGAGAGACAGAAAAATATCCATGGACCAGAGCCGAACCCGGGACCTTCCCGGGGGTAGACATGCGCTCTAGCCACTGAGCCAAACCAGCGAGGGCTGGACTTATTCATTTATTTACTTATTTTTCAAAATATCTTTACTGGTTTCAGAGAGGAAGGGAGAGTGATGAGGGAGAACCGTTGATCGGGTGCCTCCTGCTCGCCCCACACTGGGGATGGAGCCCAGAACCCAGGCGTCTGTCCTGACGGGGAAGCAAACCGCGCCCTCCTGGTTCCTGGGTCGATGCTCAACCTCGGAGCCGCGCCAGCCGGGCCAGAGGCCTCCGTCTTCCCGATCGGCCCCTTCGCAGTCCGTGAGCCTCTCCTCCCTCCAGACCCTGACGCCTGGAGTTCGTGCACCTGGAGCATCGGGCGCGTCGCCTGGGGCGGGCAGCACCGAGGAAGGTCCTGGGGGCCGAGCGCGGAACTCCCTGCCTCGCGGGATGCGCCCCCCTCCCCGCCCGCCCGGAAGCTCCGGATGCCTCGCGGATTCAGGGTTTTCACGCGGGATTTCACTACAGACGCGGGATCGTTGAACCCCTGGCCGTGCGCCTGGACTCAGCGTCCCGCGCCTGTCCTCGCTGCTGGAAGCTCTGACCTCCCGTCTCCTGGTCACACGGACTTGTTAGGAAGGACAGGAGGCACGCCATCGCTCGGGCGGTTCCAAGGGTTTCGGCTCTGTGCCGGGAGGCGGCGACAGCGGCCCGACGAGTCGCGCCATGTGCTGTGTATTGCGCTATTCATTACGCTACGTGTGCCCTCCGCTCCCCGTTACCTACACAAGCAAAACCACGGCTGCTCTTTAAAGCCCACTCCAGGGCAAGTCTCCGCACCCCCTCCAGCCGAGCCCCGGAGCTGGCGTCGTTTCCCACGGGGATCCCACGGGGATGCCCACCCCCAGGGGCTAAGCCCACGCCACCTTTGCCAGCCATATGGCCTTGGGCGAGTCACCTCGCCTCCGGGGCGGTGCCCTCACTTGTAGAACGGAGAAATGATTCCTGCCTCGGGGAGCTGTCTAATGAAACGACGGGCACCCAAGTGGCGGGCACTCAAGGGCACACGATAAACACTGCTGCCCTCTCCTCTGACTGTGCGCCCTGGTCTTCCTTCCTGCTCGCTGACCCCGCTGACCCCTGGGGGAGGGGACTGCCTGGGCCTCCCCTGTCAGACACTCAAATGAGACTCCATCTCCCACACCCACACTCACACCCACATTCACACCCACATTCACACCCACACCCACACTCACACCCACATTCACACCCACATTCACACCCACACCCAGCACCAGGAACACCCACACCCACAT